>VZTO01015676.1:0-11991 GCA_013400615.1 Syrrhaptes paradoxus
GGGGGGCAAGCTGAGCATCCCCACACCCTTCCATAGGCACCCCAAACTCGCATGAAGCTTGTGCACTTGCAAACATGCAAACATGCATGCTTGCAAACTTGCAAAAAACTTGCAAAATTGCAAACAACTTGCAAACTTGCAAACAACTCGCAAACAACTTGCAAACTTGCAAGCAGACAGCTGGAAGGTTGNAGATGCTTTTCCTCCGGTTAATCGAGCTGGAGGGTGCCTGGGGTCACCTGCACGGATGAGGGGCTGCAGTGGAGGCTGCCTGGCCCCCCCGAAGCCCCCGTTGTTGCGTATTTACCCGTGGCAGCCTCTCATCAGCTCATCATCGCGAGAGGTTGACCCAGCGGCTGCGGGTCACCGAGAAGGGCACCCCCAGCGCTAGGAAGGGCTCGGGTTCATCTGTCGGCTCAGCACCCTTTTGGTGCTGAGGGACTGATCCTGGGCATGCCGTGGAGGTGGACAGGACACCCCGTCTCCCCTGCCTGCCCCTGGCTTGTCCGGCAGGGCGGATGCAACAGATGATGCACAAGCAAACGGGGGGCAAGCTGAGCATCCCCACACCCTTCCATAGGCACCCCAAACTCGCATGAAGCTTGTGCACTTGCAAACATGCAAACATGCATGCTTGCAAACTTGCAAAAAACTTGCAAAATTGCAAACAACTTGCAAACTTGCAAACAACTCGCAAACAACTTGCAAACTTGCAAGCAGACAGCTGGAAGGTTGGAACCAAGCCCCCAGCTGCAGGAACCAGGTTTTTCATTCTGTTGGTCGCAGTGAAGCAGCTCATGGGGGGTGACGGTGCTTTTTCACGCAGCACACCGTGGCCCAGCAGCAGCCACCCATCCTGCCTGCAGCCCACTCGTTGCATGGCCTGCGGCTGTTATCCGAGGAAATGCAAGGACTAATGAACACCGAGCATGAGACTTGGGCTTGGAAAGAGCACCCAGAAAGAGAAGGATTTCCAGCCCGCAGCAGGAGCGGCGGCCCCCTTCCCCTTCGGAAGCGAGCTGTCCGGCCATGCCAAGCGGCGCAGGCGGAAGCCCTGCCTACGCTGGCAGGGGACAGAGGCTTCCCTGTTTGGATTCGAGATGGGGATTTCTGTGGCTGAAAGTACCTTTGTGATTTTTCCAGGAAAGCTTCCTTTTTGGCCGCCTTCACCTCTGCATAGGATGCACGCGGCAAATTGACTGCGGCGATGGGGAAGGGAAAATATTTAGACAGGCAATTATGAATGGGCTTTGGTCGCTAGCTCGGAGGGACGTTTCCTACGGCTGTGTTAAAATGTAAGGGATTTACCCTCCAGCTCCAATCCCATCCTCAGGAGTTTGCTAAGAACAACCCAGATTGGAGCTATTGTGGCCAGAGAGGACCGTAATTAGTGTGCTGTGTTCATTAATCACCTCCACAACCGAGCAAAGCAAGAGCTTCACACCGAGCATCGCTGCCAGGTTTGGGCAGGAGGAGGTGGGGAGCTCCGGGCTGCCAGGAAGAGGTGCAGGTGGGAGGGGGGGGTTTGCAGAAGAGGGTGTAAACCCCTGCCCACCCCCATCCTGGCCAATCTCGGAGAACCCCACCCTACAAATTGGGCATCCTGCCCCAGCTGAGGTGCAGCAGCTGGTGCCTGGGTGGTGGCTCTGTGGTGGGAGAGGTGATGGTGAGTAGCAGCAAGTGCTGGGTTCTTGTTTTGTCCCCTGGGGCAGGGCTTCCCTTCCTACCTGGGCACTTCCCATCCTGCCTGGGCGCTTCCCATCCCAACTGGGTGCTTCCTGTGGCCTGACTTTACTGCCCTCAGGTTTACTTGGCTGTTTTTAAAAGTTCAAGGTAATAAAGGAGTCAACAAGCACCAGTGAGTAAAGGGACCAAGCCTGACCCAGCTCTGTGCACAGGCTGGGGGTGAAGGAACCATGCCTTTGAGTGTGTTGAATTTTGTCGTTGTTGTTGCTGAGCCCTTGGCTGTGAAGGTGTTTCTGGAGGACAGCAGAGCCCTCTGATATCTGGTCTCACAGGTGGTTTGACTGTCCCCAAGGGGTGCAAGCTGGCTCCTGGCTATGTTGGACCATTTTGAGTTGTGTTCTTTGGTTTAGCTCTTCTGCTAGACCCTTGTTGCAAAGCAGCTGTGGCTACCTGGGTGCAGGTGAAAGCTGTCGGTGCCCTTGGGGCTGCGATGTTTGCCTGGTTCTGGGGAGATCTGGCTGTGGACCCTGGTGCTGCCCTGGAGCTCAGGATGTGTTCCCGTGGGTCTGACACAACCCACAGCTCGTTGGGTCTGGCTCTGGGGACACTTCAACGGGGGTACCGGGGCAGGATGCTCCTCAGCCCATCCCACGAAAAGGGACTGGTTACAATTACAGGGACTATTGCCTACAAACCCTCTCCCCTCTTGGCCATGGTGTGAGGATGAGCACTTGGGAAAAACATCCCAGTGTGTTCCCTGTCCTTCTGATCTTCTCTAGATATCCTACTGGAAGGGCAGGCAAGGGGTGTTTGTGCCTCTGGCCCGGCTAGCCAGGGTGATGCTTATGTCCTTCCGTGTGTTCTTCCCTCCCCTGAGCCTACAAACCCCTCTGAGCCTGGGGTCCACCCAACACCCCATCACCTGCTGCGTTAACAGTGCAGGTGCCTCAGCCCCTGCCTCAGCCCATCCCACGAGGCACCAAAGCCAGTGGTGGGGAGATCTCTGGTGACCTTGGCACCTTCTCCAGACATGGCTCTGTCCCATGGTCCCACGGCTTCCAGGCTCCTTCCGTGTCCTTGAGAACTTTATCTCCGTGAGTCACCAGTAGCTGGCCTTTACACATCAATGACATCTAAGGGAGTTTCCTCTTTGATCTGAAAAAAAAACCTGGCACAAGGAGCTGGTGGCCTGGCCCTGCATTCCTCTGGTGGCTTTGAGGCATGCTGAGTCTGGGAGGAGGTGGTGGTAGGGCTCCCTGGGTGAAAAGCTACTCGAGTAGAGACTCCTCAGCTGCTTTCCATCTCCTGAGTGCAGCTCCTGCATCTCATCTTGATGGAAATCTGTTCTTGGAGAGAAGCACTCTCCACAGTTTGTGATGGAGCCAGGAGACTGTCCGGTCCTTGCTGGGTGGGCGCAAGCTCTGGATGATGGAGAGGGTGCTCTGGCCATCTGTGACCCCCAGCAACCCTTGTGATGTCCCCTGTGGGCTGCTAGGCTGAGAAGTGATCTGTAGAAACCTTCTTGGGGAAGCCCCAAAGTTGGGTAGAGGGAGGGGTGTGAGGTCAGGGATGGTCTGGGAGCCCTGGTTGCTTTTTCAACTGTTCAGCTATGAGTGTACCAGGGTGAGCAGCCCATAAATCCATGAGAATAGGGAAGAACCCACCCTATTTCCCCAGTGTACATCCCTCAGCGACAAGGGACAGCTAAGGAATTGCCTAATTGCTCATTAGGGCTGGCATTTAATACACCTTCTACCTGCTAAAGGAAAACCTTGCTTGGATGGTGTCCTTAAAGGTACCTGGGTGTCTGAGCCTGGCAGTAACTGCGGAGGGAAAAGGGGCTTTTCCTGCCTGCTGGTGTTTAAATGCAACGTTGGGTTTCTCTCGTATGCTGCCGCAATGAACGGGCAGCACTGGNGAGTCACCAGTAGCTGGCCTTTACACATCAATGACATCTAAGGGAGTTTCCTCTTTGATCTGAAAAAAAAACCTGGCACAAGGAGCTGGTGGCCTGGCCCCACATTCCTCTGGTGGCTTTGAGGCATGCTGAGTCTGGGAGGAGGTGGTGGTAGGGCTCCCTGGGTGAAAAGCTACTTGAGTAGAGACTTCTCAGCTGCTTTCTATCTCCTGAGTGCAGCTCATCTTGCCGGGAGGGTGGTCTTGGAGAGAAGCACTCTCCATGGGTTGTGATGGAGCCAGGAGACCGTCCGGCCCTTGTTGGGTGGGTGCAAGCTCTGAATGATAGAGAGGGTGCTCTGGCCATCTGTGACCCCCAGCAACCCTTGTGATGTCCCCTGTGGGCTGCTAGGCTGAGAAGTGATCTGTAGAAACCTTCTTGGGGAAGCCCCAAAGTTGGGTAGAGGGAGGGGTGTGAGGTCAGGGATGGTCTGGGAGCCCTGGTTGCTTTTTCAACTGTTCAACTATGAGTGTACCAGGGTGAGCAGCACGTAAATCCATGGGAATAGGGAGGAACCCACCCTATTTCCCCAGTGTACATCCCTCAGCGACAAGGGACAGCTAAGGAATTGCCTAATTGCTCATTAGGGCTGGCATTTAATACACCTTCTACCTGCTAAAGGAAAACCTTGCTTGGATGGTGTCCTTAAAGGTACCTGGGTGTCTGAACCTGGCAGTAACTGCGGAGGGAAAAGGGGCTTTTCCTGCCTGCTGGTGTTTAAATGCAACGTTGGGTTTCTCTCGTATGCTGCCGCAATGAACGGGCAGCACTGGTGCCTTGGGTGTTGGCTTGGCCATCGCATCAGCGGCTTCCAGCTGCAAAATCGGGAAAACCCTGGGGGTGGAAGCTCTCGAGCTGGGATCATGGTGGGGTTGGGCTGGATTTCCATGGCTGGGGGGAGAAACAGAGGGACAAAGCGCTGAGAAGAGCCTTGGCACGGTTCTCCCCCCATCACCGCGCAGTCTCGGCAGCCAAGCGTGCTGTCAGGGTTTGATGGAGTCAAGGGAAGAGTTCAAGCACCTTGGAGTTTGACTGTGATTCTCATTTTGTTTGGCACAAATCACCTCGCCCAGCAGCTTGACGGGGGCCCACAGCCCTACCTGGCCTTTGTGCTGCAGAATGGGCGTTTCTGTGCAGGACTGGCCCCCAAAAAAATTCATTTTGTTTGTTAAGTCAGAAGAAGGAGAATGGGTGCCTTTATCAGTGAGCCTGGAGAGGGAAACCATTCAGCCTCCTCTTAAGCCACGTTCTCAAGAGGTGAGGTCCCAAACCCTGCTCCCTCCCTCCCCAGCACCTGCAATAATCAGGCCCTTGGCAAACAATTTGGGGAAAAAAAAAAAAATTAAATGCAATGCAGAAAAATATTCCAGGCCCTTGCCAGCACCGGGGGGAGGAGAGGAGCGGAGCGGAGCAGTCTGCATTCTCCCCCATCCATACATTATCCGCCGGGGATTATTTGCTCAACCCCGCAGCGCAGGCACACACACGCATTGGCAGCTGCGAAGAAATACAAAGCGCCGTATTCAGATGACCGATACGGAGCGTTCGAGCCGCGGGTTGAGGTCTCAAAGGGGCTAGCTCCCTGTTTTATCCCAAAGGAAAGGATGAAAGAGCCCGAGGTCGGAGCAGAGGGAGCCACACGCTTGTTGGTGTAAAATCATGGGTGCTCTTCTGCACGGGCTTGGACCTGCTGGGAGCCCAACCTGGCTGGAGAAGGGGTTATATATCCATTTATATATATTTTAATGCACATCTATATAACTATAGGTGTTGTTTTATATATCTGTGCCCAGGCGTACGGGCGGGGAGGCGAGGGCAGGTGAAGGGAGATGTGCAAGGAGCCGGGCGGCACCTTCCCGAGTACCTGGGTATGGCTGCTGCTGACCCGCTGGCAAAATATGAAATATCAAAGCGCTTGTCAGCACTCCTGAATGGGACAAAGAAAAGGCGCATTAATGATTAACTCCGCTAAAAGCTCAGGCTTTTTGATTCCCATGGCGCTGGGACTATCTCGCTGCCATGTGACATGCTCGGGCCATTTTCTAGCAGATTGGGGAAAGCTAGTGAGCAAACACAGGTGCTTTCGAGTCAGCAGCGCTGTCAGGGACAACCACAAACAACACCAGCTATGCCTGCCTAAATTAGCTCCTGTGTTTGCCTCCATTTTTTTCTTTTTTTTTTTTTTTTTTTTCCTCCCCCCCTTCCTGGAGATTTTACTTTCTAAGTCCGCCGTCTTTCGCTCCTGTCTTCGACTATTCACACGCAGCGTTGAAAGAGGGAGAGGCAGAGAAAAGAAAAGAGAATAAAAGGTGGGGGGGGGACAACACAGAGAAGGCTGCTCTTTGAACCGGGGACCGAATGCGAAAGCCCCGAGTCAACTAATTAAAACTACTCGGGTCTTTAACTGCAAAAACAAAACGCGTTTCTTGTGCTCAAGTGGAATTATTTTAGCGATCCTCTGCAAACACCGAGCCCTGCAGACATGTGTGGGGCGCTGCCGTTGGGGTTTGCGATCAGCCCGGGTGGGGGGACAAGGGATGGGGTGTGGGGGCGGCCAGGGGGGCTTTGCCATCGCTGGCTGGGAGTCGCACCTCGGCGGATGCGTGTGACCTCCGTGGTGCCGCCGCGCAGCGTGAAGGTCCCTCTAGTGGTATTATTTGTTTTAATTTGTTCCTTCCATAGCGCGAATCAGCCAGACTTTCTTTCCCTGTTCAAATATTTAGATATCTGTGTTATTGCGCGGCGCGCGGGCTCCTCGCAATCACGCCGGGGCAATAAAGAACAGGCTATCAGCCTGCCGTGATAAAGGGACTCTGAGTAAACAGCAGAAAATGAAATAAAGTTATAAAAAAAGAAGGCCCGGGATGGTATACATGTCTACAAATAATCGCTGTATCAGCCCTCCTTATAGCCGAGCAATTAACGATGACGGGGGTGAATCGTACCCGAGCCGTGCCGTTGGGTTGAGATGTTGCTGTCTCTTCCAGCCCTTGCAGGAGGGATGAAGCATCCCACTTTTCCAAAGGGGGGGTTTGTAATTCTGACAGCAGCCCAGGCTGGGGTCATTTTCACCCCCCCAGACCCCCAGGGGTTGCAGCTGCAGGGGGGCTGCCGATGCAACAGGGTGACGGCGGGACGGTTGGGTGATGGCGGGACGATTGGGTGATCCTGGAGCTCCCTTGGTTTGATTGTTGTTGAGGAAAAGTTTAATCTTCCCAAAAAATGGGATGACCACCCTAAAAAATGGGGTTATTCCCCACAAAGGGAGGGGGATGCAATTTGGCCAAGTCCAAGAGGTGTTTTTTTTGGGGCTTGGATTGAGAGACACGGTGAGTGCGGTGAGGTCCGGTGGGAAGCACCCATGAGAGCGGTCACAGCCCATGGCGGGCGGTGGGGAAGCTTGGTGGTGGTAGCACCCATTGGGTCAGATGGAGAGATTAAGAATAAAGTGGGTTAAAGTTGTATGAACAAAAAGTTATGGTGGTTCAGCTGCTGGCTGGCATCGTCAGGAGGGACCGTGCATCCGCGAAGCTGCCCTTGCGATAGCATTGTAGGTCAAGCACCTGATAGCGGTGAGCAAGAAAGTGGATTTCTACAAGCGCTGAAAAAACGCAGGAGTTTGAAACCAGTGTCCAGATTTTGTACCAAGGACAATGATTGCAGATGCAGCATAGTTGACTTCGGGGGGAAATTAAAATCTGTGTATTTAGGGAGATTATGCTTGAACCGGTACCAATTTATTTTGCCAGATTGAGCTGCAGCCAATTTCTCTCCCATGCGATGATGGATAAATATCATTAAATAGGAGAAGATGAAGGCGGTTGATGCCCTTGCATTAGCAGGACCCAGCGGCATGTGCTCAGGAGCGAAAGGACAAAATTGGGGAGATTTGGATGCAAATCATCCAAATGAGAGAGATTAAGCACGAGGGGCTCAGGGAGAAGCGGGATCCAGAAAGCGTGATGCTGGGAGGAGTGGGGAGATGCTTGGGTGGTGTTTGCTGGAGGGGCTGGAAATGGGGACGCAGACTGGGAGAACTTGGGTGTCACTTTGAGACATTCCAGATCTTGAGGTCTATTCAATCGGGGGTGCTGGGGGCATGTCCCACCTCTGGATGTTGGAAACTTTGGGGAGGCCCAAGCCCGATGCCATCCATGGTGGGGGTCTTCCACCAGCAGCTTTCCACCTCCAGCCTTCCCAACTCACAAGTCAAGCCTAGGGCTCCTCGAGGGAGAACCTTGGAAGCAACCCTATTCTGGGTGTTGGAGCTTTCTGTTTTCCAGCAAAGATTTAAGAGAATCTGCGATAGTTTGTCATAACTTCTGGCTTTTGGGTTCTTAGAGTGTGTGAAGAGCTGAATATTGCCCAGGTGGGGAAATGTCGTCTCTCATGAGGTGGTGGGTGCTTGCTCAGTGAGAGCAGTGTCTGGCACTTTATGAATTACAGTAAATTTAGGATTGATGATGGAGTTCATCAAAATATTACAGGTATCACAGCAGAAAACCCCCAAACCCTTCCTTTTATCCCTTACAAACTCGTGTCCACCCTGTGTCAAACCTCTGCTTTGCCATCAGTAGCAGATGGTAGAGTTTAACTCTTCCTCTCCAAGCCAAATAGCTGCAGAGTTAGATTTTTTTTCTGCTTATTTCCTATATATTTCTGCTTCTGTTTCCTATATATTTCTATTCTAACACCCCCATGCCCTCTCTTGCGTGCACTTTTGGCAGAGTCAGGTGCTGAGGACCCTTCCCTGTGCACATCCTCTCCTTCACCAGCTGGACTCTGGCAGCCCGTTGACTAGATTCCCCTTTGAAACACAGCTTTTTGTTCACAGGAAGGGGAAAAAAAAGGCTCTTAATGGAGAAAAGTGTGGATCTGGGGCATGTCACGCTGCTCCGGCACAGGGTCATGGCTTGGATCGTTCATAAAGCCGCTCTAGCCATCGCAGCTGAATATTTCCTAGCACTGAGCAAAAATGAAGCAGATCCAAATTTTCCTTTTTACAGAACAGTTGTTGACACCGTTTTGAATACCACCCCTCTCTCCTTGAGTTCCCCGGGCTTTAGACCCCCCGAGCAGAATTTTCTTGGCTTGGTCACCCCGGGGATTGCAACACCCCTGGCCTCGCCAGCTGCCTTTGGGGAACTGACCCTGACCCAGCGTGCTCTCCCATGGAGCAGAGGGGCTGGGGTGTGCTTGCAGATCTATCGGGTTATTTTTTTCCACTGTTCTACCAAAAAAAAAAAAAAAGACAGGGAAGGGGGGGAGAAAAAAAGTGGCAGATACTATTGCAATCAGCACCGTGTGCGATAAAGATTTATTAGAGGTAGAGAGTAAATAAAGGTTTGGTAGGAACTTCTTTATTACCCGTATCGTGATGGCTTATGTGATCAGTGACCTGGAATACGTTCAGATTCGTGTTAAATAAAAGCCCAATAGAAGGGTTTTTCCCCCCCTCTTGCCTTATGGTGACATGTGGGCAGCAGCAAGAGCAGCCAATCGCCCTGTTTACCCGCTTCCTGCTTTGCTGGGAAGTCAAGAGTTTCTAAAGGCTGGGGCTGGAAACCTGCACTGGTTTAGATAAGGTCATGGGCAGACAAACGGGACTGTGGTGGGCTGGGGCTTTAATATAGAAGTTGTGGTGTCAGCCTCAGCCCACCCTGCCCCTCTGCTCCCAGCCCCAGGCTGGTCCCCTGCCTTCCTCCAGGATGGTCTGGGAGGAGGATGTGGTCCCCTGCCTTTATCCAGGATGGTCTGGGAGGAGGACGTAGTCCCCTGCCTTCCTCCAGGATGGTCTGGGAGGAGGTCGTGGTCCCCTGCCTTTCTCCAGGATGGTCTGGGAGGAGGTCGTGGTCCCCTGCCTTTCTCCAGGATGGTCTGGGAGGAGGTCGTGGTCCCCTGCCTTTCTCCAGGATGGTCTGGGAGGAGGTCGTGGTCCCCTGCCTTTCTCCAGGATGGTCTGGGAGGAGGTCGTGGTCCCCTGCCTTTCTCCAGGATGGTCTGGGAGGAGGTCGTGGTCCCCTGCCTTTCTCCAGGATGGTCTGGGAGGAGGTCGTGGTCCCCTGCCTTTCTCCAGGATGGTCTGGGAGGAGGTCGTGGTCCCCTGCCTTTCTCCAGGATGGTCTGGGAGGAGGTCGTGGTCCCCTGCCTTTCTCCAGGATGATTTGGGAGGAGGACGTGGTCCCCTGCCTTTCTCCAGGACGATTTGGGAGAACGTGGTCCCCTGCCTTTCTGCAAGCCCTTTTCTGCCTGGTTTGGGAGGAGAACATCACTGCAGGCAGCAGAGGACCAGCATGGCCCCAAGCACCCAAATGACTCACAGACCATGTCCATCATGCCCTAAAGTGATCAAACCCCATCCAGGTGCTTTGGTGTTGCACAGCACCCCGTTCCCAGGGGGACCTGATGTCACCCCGTTCCCAGGGGGACTGATGCCACCCCATTCCCAGGAGCTCATCACAAGGTGCACCAAGCCCTCTGCTTTGGGTTGAGACCTCCAAACCCCTTGTTCTGTGGCAGGTCCCGGTGGTTGCAGCTCCAGGAGGTAGCCACGGGCTCAGATAAGGGCTGGAAGGTCTTATCTCCTCCCTGCTTTCAGACCTTTCTTCTCCTGGGGGTTCATCCATCACTGGTTAACAGGGTGCTCTCCAAGGCTGGCTGTTCTTTGTGCCATATCTTTAACCTCCTGGGAGCAAATACCCTTTGTACACATGCATCTCGCTCCCGATAGCGCATTGTATTCCTTCCACTGGTGGCATGAGGAGAAAGAGTCCATTTAGATAAAAAGCAATTAGCACCTCTCAGGCTGGCTGGGTGGATATTGTTAAAGAAAAGGGCCCTGGCAGGAGACTGGTGAAATTCCTCCTGGCTGGAAAGAATAGGGGGGGAAAAAAAAAAAGTTGAGGTTATTTCAAAGGAAACCTCCCCTCTAGGTCTGGAGATGCAGGGTTTTGGGTTTTTTTTCTGAAAATCAGGCAACAAAATTGTATTTTCCTGCAGCTTTAGGCCAGGAGTTAGGTTTTGGTAAACAAGTTGTATTCTCTTGAAAATGGAAAAAAAAAAGTGAATTTTTTTTTTGAGCTTATTACATCTTTCATTTACTTCCCTGTGGCATGGTCCTGGGGTGCTGCCCTGGGCAGGTCTGGGGGGGTGGCAGGAGGTATTTGGGGGTTACATGCCAGGGATTCATCCCAGCAAAAAGTTTTGATTTATTTGATATCTCACCCCCTCGTTTCCATCATCACACGCGATGGGCTCTAACGACACAGGGCGAGCGGTTCCTGCAAGTCTCTGGGAAGAGCCATGCATCTTCATTTATATGTTAATTCGCGTTAAATAAATGTCGCCATAAACAAGTTGTGCCTCGGGAGAAGGTGGAAACCATATGGGCGTTTGCCAGCCAGGGGTTATTAATTTTACACTTTCCATCTGGAGCCTATAAAAGGTCCATTCTCAGGAACAATAAAGATCCAAGGTCGCCGGGGTAAGGCCACCGGCGGGGCTCCGTCGCGCGCGACGCCGGGGCTGTAAAGCCTTTGTTCCCCCTCCAAGGTGCACATGCCCATGGACCAGCGCCTGGCCCAGCACCTCTCCTCTCCTGCACCAACCATCCTGCCAAACCCAGCATCCGTGCCGGGAGGTGACACAAAAGAAGGGGACACCCTGGCGTGGGGCCAGGGAGGAGGCACAGAGCTTCCCCTGGTGATGCTGGGAACGTGATGCTGTTGCAAAGTCTCCCCGTGCATGGAGAAGTTGGGGGGAGATGTCCCACAGCTTGTGGGGGGAGCAGGGGGCACAGGGATTTGGGGGATGTGGGAAGCGATGAGGTTGGTATTTTCATGTGAGGAGTAGTAAGACTGTCCCCAAAAGATTGCCCCTTGGTGTTTGCACGTCAGGGTGCTTAACAGCTGCTGCAGGGGAAAAATGAAAAATGGCAAAAGGCTGGTGAATGGGAATGTCCCACCATCCCAGGGCTGGGGGTCTGCACCCCACTCCATCCCTGGGGATGGGGATCTGTCCCACTGTCCCCAGCATCCTGGGGGTGGGGTTCAGCACCCGACACCACCCCTGGGGATGGGATGGGGGTCTGCACCCCACTCTGTCCCCAGAATCCTGAGGCTGGGGTTCAGCACCCCAATCCATCCCTGGGGATGGGATGGGGGTCTGCACCCCACTCTGTCCCCAGAATCCTGAGGCTGGGGTTCAGCACCCCAATCCATCCCTGGGGATGGGATGGGGGTCTGTCCCACTGTCCCCAGCATCCTGAGGCTGGGGTTTGGCACCCTACTTCATCCCTGGGGATGGGATGGGGGTCTGTCCCAGTCTGTCCCCAGCATCCTGGGGCTGGG
>VZTO01015676.1:20229-49316 GCA_013400615.1 Syrrhaptes paradoxus
AAAAAAAAAAAAAAAAAAAAAGGAAAAAAAATAGAGTTTTTGCCTCGCAGAGGGGGCAGAGCCCTGCAGCCTGCGCACCTCCCGGTGGCTCCGGCCAATTGTCGGGCCCTCTAGTGGTTAATGTCATTTTGGGATGAAATCTCCGCATTTCCTCGGTGCTGCGGCTCCGTCCCGGCGGGGCTGCTGCTCGGATAAGATGATCGCTGAGCGGGCAGGGAGGGAAGCGGGCAGAGACGCTGCCTCGCCCGGGGGTTCCCCGGGAAAAGCCGGAGCGGGTCTGGAACATCACCCCACTCGCCGCCCGCTCCGTTACGTGGCCGGGAAGCCTGGCGGATGCCTCCGAAGACAGGGATAATGACTGTATTTATTAGCCCGATTTTCTCTGCGATCCTTTACCAAACAGGCGTGGGGAAATAAAAACAGCAAACATGTTTCACCCCCCCCATTCCTCCGCAAGCGCTTACTTAGGCTTTTATTATATTTGGCCATGGGACGTTTGGTAAACTTACTGATGATATCGGGGAATGATTTTACAAACAGTAAAAGTTACACTATTGACACCTCCAAATTCGGGAGTATTGACATTGTGCGAGGTGCACACTCGCTCAGCAAGATTAACAAACATTACTGGGAAGGCTATAGCCAAATCCACCCTGGTTGTTTATAAAACCTTTACAACTCATCAGCTTCCACTAACACACTGGCACTGTTCAATTACCATCACTTTTAGAGAGCCTTAGCAAAACACCCAGTGCCCATGTAAATAGACAAATCTGAAAACTCGCCGCTCTGTTGGCTTACATACTGTAGGTAATGTTTTCTTTTTGCTCAAATTTGTTCTAAAAACTAATCACGCTCTGATAAAGCCATCTGCAAATATGAGAAAGATTGACATCCACATGTCAAAGTTTACACAGCCTGACCAAGTGTACATATAGTGCGGGCGAGGCGAGGGCACTGGATTCCCATGCCGGCAGGGATGCTGCGGTGGGGACCCGGCCCTGGGTGCTGCTCGGTGTAGCCCAAAACAAAACATCTTCCCAGGGAGGGGCCTTAAAGCCCAATTATTCCAGTGCAAACAGCACATCTTGGCTAAGCCAAGGGGTGGAGAGGCTCTGCCGATGCGTCCCTGGCTCCGCTGATGTGTCAGGGACCTGGCCCTGGGATGCTGCGGCACTAGGATGCTCCCGCACTGGGATGCTGTGGCACTGGGTGCTGCCATACTGGGATGTTGCCCTATTGGGATGCCCCCACACTGGGATGCCATTGCACTGGGATGCTCCCACTTCAGGATGTTGTGGCACCAGGATGCTGCCACACTGGGATGCTCCCATCCAGGGCTCCAGCAACCACCTGAATTATCTTTCCCATTCCAGTTAGAGCAACTTCATCACATCCTCCTTCTCCAGGAGGGAAATGAAACTTTTCTTCCCAGGTTTTGCTGCTCCGTTGGCAGGCAGCCTTGAGGCTCTGGGCGCGGGGGCATCAGCAGGATGCTGAGCTGGGAATGCCACAGTGGGGCTGGGGGCAAGTGGTCATGCTTGCGCCACCGGCTGCCGTACAATGCTTCCTGCCAAAAAAAAAACAAACTTGGAAAATCTTTGATGTGAAGCTTAGCGCAAGGTTTTGACACAAGACTCGTTATCCTGCCGAGGAGCGACCGCTGGGTTGGTCCAAAGTGCAGATTTCCGTTTGGCTCTGGGTTGCTAAACACGGCTTTTGTCGATTCCCAAACACGGCCAAGCGCCGAAGATTTGGAGCTGACCCCAGCCGCTGGCACCCGCGCCCTGAAAACCCAAATACAGAAGGAGAAAATAAATCACTACACGTTCCACTTAATCGTATTGCTAAAGAAAGGATTTAATGGACTTCTTGTCCTCCTTTTAATCAAATAAAATACCCTGCCCGGCTGCGGCTGTGCCTGGACATTTGCCTCGCCAAGGGAGCCAGCTTGGAGCGTGTGCTGGGGGGGAGCCGGATAAAACTCCAAGCCAGCCGCCCTGGGCTCAAATCCTGATTCTTCAGGTCCCATGAGCCTGGGGCAGGACCCCAAAGCAGGAGGTTGGGGACCACAGGTGTCCCCTCTGTGGATACTGTTCAGGGATCCGTGCTGCCTGCAGGAGATGGGTTTGGTGTTTTGGTTGCCTTGCTGCTCAGGGAATGATGTTATGGAGCCCATCTGGGATGGAGAAATGAGGATTTTTTGGAGCTGAGGTGGAAAATGCCACCTCCAGCACGGTGATGCTCCATGCAGAGGTCCCCTCCTGTGCTCTCCTGGGAACTTTTTTGAAGGTTCGCGGAGCAAAGAGGCCACAGGTTGCACTGCTCTCGGGGTCCCCTTGGTGCTGAGCCAGAAGGTTGGGGTCCTGGATGCTCCTTTTGTGCCAAGGGGCTGGAATGGCCACAGTTGGCTTTTTCCATCGGTCCTGGTTTCATCGCTCTATTTCTGAGCAAAAGACAGATAGATGGATGGATGGATGGATAGAGGGATGGATGGATAGATAGATGGAAGGATGGATAGAGGGAGGGATGGATGGATAGAGGGATGGATGGATAGAGGGATAGAGGGATGGATGGATGGATGGATGGATGGATGGATAAATATTTAAGCAAAATTCCTGCCCCTTCCCCCTTCCCTGCTCCACTGTGGCTGTGGGATGCCCAGGGCTGTCTCTGCCCACAGGCAGCTCGCCATTGGGAAGGGGCTGCTACACCATCCCATCTTTCCTCGTATCAGGCCAGGCTTGATTGCCCCGGCTTCCTTACGCTAACGAGGCCGTCTAGCAGGGAGCGCTGGGGTAAACCTGGGCTGCTGCGAAGGGGACCTTGGCTGGGGGGAAAAGTCAGCCTGTGGAAGGACCTTTGAGGGAATAAATAAATAAAAGGATAAATCCAGGCTGGCATTTAATGGGGGCTGGTGCTGCGGATCCATCCTTGCTGGCGTGAGGTGTTTAAGGCGACTTGTTTGAAAGCGCATCAGCATCAATCATTGTCTGCTGCTACTTGAGCCCCGCGGCTGATGGAGCGGCGGGAGCACAGCCTCCTGCCTGCCGGCTGCAATTCAATTAGTCGTGGGCGGCGGGGCGTTATTATTCATACATTACCGATTGTTCCCAAAGCAAACAGCGCGGGGATGGGGTCTGTGATCCTCTCCGTGCCCTCAGCCCGGACACAAAGGGAAATGCGATGCAGAACCTGGGGTGGGATGGTGTTTGCAAACTTCACAGTCAGGTCGTGCTGGTTTCCATCCTCCTCGCAGATAAGTGTCGGTGGATGCATACAAAAAAGCCCCGAGATATTTTACCCCCGGTGGTTTCTTTTTGCACTGATAACTTTTTTTTAAAAAGCCACATGCTAATTGTAGCTGGGATGGTTAGCTCAAACTATGCAAATACAAACCCTGTCAGCACGGAATATAATAATGATCAACAGCTCAGCAATTAGCAGTAAATAACCGCGCTGTGCAACACCGCAGTATCATTTGCATGCTCGCAAAATCGTCACCCGAAGCTGTAATGGGCTGTGAAGCCATCTGTTTAGTGGCAGCACGGTGGAAAAAGCCAAACCAGGCACGGCATGGCGCCTGGACACAGTGCTGGGGACCAACTCCTGTCCTCACTCCCTCCCGGGGTTGAACCGGTGCCGGGGAACCTTCCCCTGGAACACACATCAGGGAGAGGCTCCTGGTAGGCTCCCTAATTCCTTTACACCTCTGCGTCTGTCCCCCCCTCGGTTTGTCACCTCTGCTAATGGTGCAAATGACCGCCCGGGCTGATTTCCTCACCTTGCTCCGGGTTTAATAAACGAATGCAAAGCAATGAGCTCGCATGGGGTCACAGCACCAGCGACGGCAAAACTCTCGCCCAGCTGCCATCCGCTTTCCTAGTGATGCTGCAGGGTGAAATACAGGGAAATGTATGGAAGTGGGATGGATTGAGGGGAATTATCAGTGGCTCAGGGAAAGTCTGGTGCCAAAGGAGAGGTCTGGGTGTCAGTCGGTGTCTTGGTCTGGCATGCGCCCGTCTCAAGCGTATAGTATCATTTTCAATATTATTGTAGTTTAGTTGTTAAATTGTCCTTATCTCAACCCACGAGTCCTCTTTGCCATTTACCCCCAAAACTGGGATACTCATTTAGCAAAAGCCACTTGGCTAGTCAACACTAGAGCATCTGCCAATCGGGCTGGTTCTGCCCAGTCAGAACCTTTATATATTACCCCTTTAATTCTCTCCCCTAGGATTGGGTGGGGGTGGGAGTTGTGTGAGCAGGTGTGTGTGGTTTGGCCCCCAGCCAAGGGCTAACCCATCACCGTAGGATAAAGTGTTTCAGGATATGAGCACCCTTCCAGCAAAATGACGTTACGATGAATAGAATGGAAATACATCCCCGTCACAATTAACGTGAACATCACCCGTGCAGGTTCTTATATACGATACATGTATGGGAAAATGTGTTTGCAAACATTCAGGCTCAGCTTGATTAAAGGCTAAAGGGCTTTCCAGCCTTGAAAAGCACNAAGTGTTTCAGGGTATGAGCACCCTTCGAGCAAAATGACATTAGAATAGAATGGAAATACATCCCATCACAATTAACATGAACATCACCTATGCAGGTTCTTATACATGATACATGTATGGGAAAATGTGTTTGCAAACATTCAGGCTCAGCTTGATTAAAGGCTAAAGGGCTTTCCAGCCTTGAAAAGCACAGCGCTTCCCATGCCGGGTGAATGCAGAAGGTTTTTATCCACCCTGATGTATTTAACAAACTTGCAAGCTCCTCCTTCATCTTTGAGCTTTGGCAGAATTAATGGAATATTCTGCCCAAATAGCGTTTTTTGGGGGGTGGGGGTTTTGAGATGGTATTCCTTCTTGTTGCATCCAAAAATAAGAATAAATTGCAAGAACATCTTGAAAAAAGACTCTTCTCCTGCAGCCAAATCCTGGCTCCTCCCGCGCTGGGGATGTTCTCCCAGTGCAGCATCTCCCCAGCAAACCCCTCCTCCATCCTGCCGACGGATTTGCACAAAACTGGAAGGAGCGCGATCTACGTGCTGCCTCCAAAGTTATTCCAGGAGCTGACAGACAACCCCCCCACAAATCAGCCTGTTTGCTCCGTTTGCTCCAGCTGGCTAGGATAGAAATCTGCCTTTCCATAATTTCTGCAAAATTCAGGTGTGAGGGAGGATGATTGCTTTGGGCAGGATGAGGATGAAGCCAAGCGTCCTCCTGGCACTACGCAGGGATGTCGATGGAGGGGAGAAGCCGTGGTGGTTGGCGACAGCAAAAATTCTTGATGCAGCTGCACCATATCTTGGAGGACATGAAGCCCATAGCTCGCACACAACAAATCCCACCTAAAGGAAAATAACCACCTGATACTCTAACGAATCCTAATTTTCCTTTTTTTATTTTTATTTTTTTTTAAAAGAGGGCACCTTCACCATCTCATTGATATTCTCCCCCTGCCCCACTCCTCTTCCAAAGGCCCAGCCCCAACGTAGTGAGGGAGCCGCCGCGACCCTCCCGAGATGACAGATGTGCCGGCCGGTGTCACTCAGCGGCGTTCTTTTGCATAGCGGGGCTGTTGTGGCCCCTCGACAGCTTGATTTAGGGCCGCCCTTGCTTGTCGTGTTGACATGACAACTGGGGGATATGTCGTAAATATCCCAGGAGTGGACGGGAATTGTGGGGCTGGATTGTCCGGGCGGCATTGTACGGCATGTGGCTGAGCCCGCCGCCCGGCTCGCCAGCCGAGCAGGGTGGTTTTGTTTGGAAAAGAAAGAAATAAGAAAGAAAGGAGGGAAAAACAACAACAAAAAATTAAAAAAGAGTAACCTTTCTTTTGGGTTGATTTTGTAACTCTTTGCGGTGGTGGGATCACTCATGGCCATCAAGGACCGTGCTGGCTGAAAGCCGTCAATCAACCGGTGGTTTTCCTAGAGCCTCGGAGATCTCTCTTCCCCCTCCCCAAGGCTGAGCTGCGGCAGAAGCGGAGCCAAGGCTTTTCCAGACCTGAGGTGGAGGACAAGCTTTTAAATCTGGGCAGGCAGGACGGGGAGAAGGAGCGTTAGCAGAGTCAAGTCTTGACCTAAACCCCATCAGAGCCAGGGCAGGGTCTCACCGAGCTCCAGGCAGGGTCCTGCTGGCTCCAAGAGCCTTTGGGGACAGGTTTGGGGCACACTGGACCCATGGCATCCCCCTGCCATCCCCAGTCCCATTGAGGGTATTGGCCCATTTCTGGCCGTGGGGACCACGGAGCATCGGTGGAGAGGGTCTCACCTCCACTGCCGCATCCATCACGCTGGAGCAGCCACGTCCCAGCCAACCATGTGTGGATGATGGAGATGAGGACAGGAGGATGAGGTGGTCCCAATGGCACAGACACCAGTGCCTAGTGCTGCTCTGCCCAGTTATCTGGTGTCTGAACAGCTTGGTGGGACCTGGAAACAAAGATTATGCATAGAACAGTACCATTGGTACAAAATTTCCCGATGGGACAGCATTGGAGCAGTGAGTTGTACCCAAGCAACCAAATTTCAGGATTTTCTGGACTTACACCGTTCTGGGGTAAAACGGAGAAACACCTTGGTTGTCAACTTCAAACCTCTACGCTCAGACCGAACCTGTTTAAAACCCTTTTCTCAAGCCAGCATCCATGTGATGACATTTCCACGCTGCTATTTTCCCTTAGGTTTGGAGTTTATAAAGCAGCACCCAGGCATATGGAGTTTGGTTTCACATTGAAATGAGACATTACTGAAACAAAGGCGAAGTTTCCTCTCCTCTCCCCCCTTTCTTTTCCGCTATTATACACCGCAAGACAAATGACGGGCAAAAGCTCCTTCCCACTTTTTCCTTTTCTTTTTTTCCCTTTGTAATTTTGAAGAAAGACCCCAACATGAAAGGAAGATGAGCCAGACCAGCAAGGGAACAAAAACCATCAGCAACTCCATCCCCGGGATTTTAAAACCTTTACATGCACCAGGGTTACGAGGGAACAATCTCTGTCATTTCCAAAGTGTCCCTGAGCTTGAGGAGCTGCCGAAAGGAAAAGAGACGATGGGAAAAGAAAGGGGGGAAGACTGACAATTCCGAAACATTAAGCATCAAATGCAAAAAATGAACTTAGAGCTCAGATTTAATTTTAGGACAATTCATTCAGAGGAAGGTGGGTGCTGCCTGGGTTCCTGGGGATGAGACGGGACACAGCCCCTCTCCCCGGTCATGGGGGCCCCTCGTCCCCCAGCCCCTCAGGCTTGGCCTGGAACAGAGCCTGCAAACACCCAGGCACCCAAAATCCTCCCTCCCACCAGCTCCCTTCACTGCAGCATGGGCTGAGACCCGGTGGCTACCATGAGCATCCCACCCAAGGTCCCTCCCAGCCACCCCACCTGCACCAGCACCCTGGGGACGATGCTCTGGGGACAGCAAGCAGAAGAGGGTGAGCAGGCAAGGTTCCCTTCCCAAATATTCCTCGAGCCTTCAGAAGCGGTTTGTAATTATTTAGTAACTTTTCCATAAAGCCTCCCCTTGCAGTGCTGACTTATTCCAACCTCTGCTAGAGTTTCTCCTCCTGCGGCAAGCTGGTCCTCTTGATGCAAGCCCTGATGCCATGATGGCCAGAGCTTCTGTCCTGGTTTTTGCATGACCTGTCCTTGGCGTGGTGCATCACCTCGGGGTGTGGAAGTTGTGTGCATGGGTGGGTGGGTTTGGTACCCGCCGCCTCACCCTCTTGGGTCATCTCTTAGATCTCAGCTAAGTTGGCTAATGAGCCAACTGGAAACGGAATGGGAAAGAGCATCCGATCCCCCCGCCGGCAAAAGCATCACCTCTGTGTGCAGGGTGCACGGCGGGGCACGAAGCTGCTGGAGGCAAGGGTGGTGAGAAATCCCAGGAAGGACCTTTAGCACCGGCCAGGGTGACCATCTCCATCTCACCCCCTGGTAGGTGAGCGGCTCGGCAGGACTCACAAGCAGAAATCATAAATGTGACCCTGGGTCCTTCCGCCCCTGCGCAGGTGCTGGCAGAAATGTCTCGATTAGTTTTTGTTTGCCTGTTTGCTTGGGCTTGTTTGTTTGTTGTGTGTTGTGTGTTTGCAGGTGTGCGTGGGCTTTATTGACCGAACGCTAAGCTGACGTGTAAGTGGGGTGACAGGGAGCATCGGGGAGGAGAAGGAAGCTGGCTGGATTGATGGATATGGCATTTACATTCACCGTTCAATCTGCATCCGCCAGGAGGGTCACCGCAATGTTAGTTCTGACTGAGATGTACTTTGTGGAGCTCTGAGGAAACCACAGGCACAGAGGCTGGCAGAGGAAAACCCTTCAGCCTTCCCCCAAAACCTGGCCAGAACCACCACCAGCTTCACCTGCCAATGTTTGTCCCCAAGGCTGGTGGGAGGAGAAGGGGATGGTCGCAGGTGATGTGCTCACAGGGGAATCTCTGCTGCTGTGGGGCTGCCCAAGACAGTCCTTGACATTGCCATGGCCATCGCCATCGCTAGTGCCATCGACATGGCCATGGTCATCACCGTTGCTAGTGCTATTGCCATTGCTGGTGTCATTGTCACGGTCATCGCCATTGTTAGTGCCATTGCCTTGGCCATGGCCGTCACCATCACTAGTGTCATTGCCATTGTTAGTACCATTGCATTGGCCATGGCCATCGCTATCCTGAGTGTCATTGCCGTGGCTATTGCCATCGCCATCCCTTGTGTCACTGCCATTGCCTTTGCCATGGCCATCACCATCCCCGGTGTCGTTGCCACAGCTATTGTCATTGTTAGTGTCATCACCTTGGCCATGGCCATCGCCATCCCTTGTGTCACTGCCATTGCCTTTGCCATGGCCATCACCATCCCTAGTGTCATTGCCATGGCAATTGCCATTGTTAGTGTCATCACCATGGCCATGGCCACTGCCATCAGCGTTTCTAGTGCCATGGCCATTGCCGCAGGAGTGCCGGGAGAGCTGGGGCAGCCCAGTGGGCACATCGTCTCCGTACTGGGGTACACGCGCTGTGCTGGGAAGCTTGTCTCTGCCGCCCTGCCCGGCTGTCCCCACCCCTGCCGCGGTGGTGGGGGCTCCAAGCTGTGCTTCAAGAGCACTTATCACGTTTCAGGACCCAGAAGGTAAATAAAAAGCACATTTTTTTAAGATTTCATGCTTACCAAACCAGTCTGGGGCTTTTTTTTTTTCTCCTTTGAGGTTTGACGTGAGGTTTTTAATCACTGGGCATAGTGAAAGGAAGATGAGGCAAGACAGGAAAAAGACGACTTTAATTGTCACCTGTGTCCCCTCCCCAGTGGGACAGCCAGGAGGGGGGGTGCACCCAGCTTTCTCTGGGCAAACGGCTCCTTCCCCCCTCTGCCCACAGCACGTGAAACCAAGATATTTGTGCAGAGTTTGTGATCTGACTCCTTCTTCCACTTTTGCCTATTTTAAACTGAAAATGGCAGCTGGGGTCTGGCTCTGGACCAGCCCAGGAAAACCAGCTCCAACACAGTGCCCGGCACCAAAAATAAAACCTACAAAAAGAAAAAAAAAAAAAAAGAAAAGAAAATTAAAAAAAGGAGAAGTCAACACAAATTCACCCCATTGCACCGCCTCCCTCCTGCTTTCCGTCGGCTCAGCGCTGGAGCGACAAATATAAAATAAATATCCCCGGCGTGCATCGCTGGGTTATCCCGGTGCGTGGGCGAGCGCGGGGCTCGCAGCAACCGGCAACATCTGCAGCTGCCCACAGACAGACAGACAGACAGCCTGATGTGAATTATTTAACACAAAGTGCCGTGACCTCTATTAACAAAGGGAGATGCTTCCAGACCTGCGGGCAGCACCCTGGGAAGCAGCTGGATCCAAATCAATCTAATTGAAGATGGGGCTGAATTTATTATAGGAGCTGGTGGTGAGCATCCTGTTGAGGATGCTGGGCTGGGGGGGGAATAGATGCCGGTGCAGGATATTCCTTTTTTAGCCCAACTGGAAAAATCACAGCCATAAATTGTGCTTAAGCAAAAAAAACCTCATCATCCGAGGGCGTCCAGTCGTGCCGAGAGGGGGGATCGCTTCATGCTGGGGCGCTGGCAAAAAATAAAATTAGCTTGAAATTTCCTGTATTTTTTTCTTTTTTTTTTTTTTTTTCTTTCCCCTTCCTCTGCAATCAAAAGAAAGAACTGAAAGAAACGTGCACTTCAAGGCTTTAAATCTGAAACTTCCTAATCCCCTGAAGTCCACACTAGACTTCTTGCCTCCATGGAAACCCCAAAGCATTCATCCAAGTGATTGGCCTCCAATGAATTTTAGATAAGACAGAATGGAAGGGAATTGATGTGATTTTAATGCAGAAGAAAGCGGTGGAAGGGAGGTCCACTTGGTTCATATTTGAATAAAGCAAACATGACAGACAAAAGGCTGACAGCTGTAAATGACATTGTCAGTACAAAAATTATCAGCCAGTTTACAATCTGTTTGCTTATGTTGAACAAACAGAATGTGTGTGGCATCCCTTGGCTTCATGAATGGCAGAAATACTTGCAGGCTCCGGAGAGAGGCAGATATCTGTTCCCTCCCAGCCCTCCCACCAGAACACATCCATTTGACAGCCGCGCTGAAAAGGAAAATTCTCCCTTTTTTTTTTTTTTTTCCCCCTTTTCTTTCCCCTTCTCCTCCTGTTTTTTTTTTTTAATTTTATTTTTTTAATTTTCTTTTTTTAAGCCCTTCTTTTTTTTTCCCCCCTCTCTTTCCTCTTTCTTTGCCTTGCTTGCGGGGTTTGGGGTTTGTTGGTGGCGGTTTTGTGGGAGGGAGGGGAGGTGGCAGCGGTGCTGGATGAAGCCGTTCGGCGGCTCCCACATTCCAGGCACCCAACCTGCTGTTACCTAGCGAGAGCTGCACCCGAACGTCCCTCCTGGTTTCTTTTCTTCCTTTTTTTCTCTCCTTTTGGGGACAGCACTAGTATTGGCTTCAGACTCGCTTTGCTCCTTCGTTCCTTGGACCAGCCAAAATGTTGGCTGTGACCAAAAAATAAAAAAAAATATTTTCCCTTTGGGTACAGGCTTAAGGCACACATGAAACGAGTTGTGGGGTCTCAGCCTAGCGCCGTGGGGCACTCAGGGCACAGAAACCACCCCCCTTGGTTCATAAAACCGTATTTATGTGTGTATTGAGCTCATGTGATAAGTATCTTTCCTTTTTTTTAGTTTTGGGTTCTTTTGGAGGATTTCTATTGCCATCCTGCCTCCCCAGTTGTGTTTTCCCATCTGGTATTTTACAGTCAGGCTTTACAGAAGTTCTTGCCCAGGGCCCTTTACCCCCCCAGCCCATCCCCATGGCATCAGGCCACATTCACTGGAAACAAGCTGCCTGCCAGCGTGATGCCATCCTGCACCAAAAAACCAACCGGACCCCCAAGCCCACCTTCGGGGTTCCTCTTTGCCCTGCGGAGCCACGTTTGCTTCCATCCCACCCTGAGCCGGGCAGACAGAAAGGAACGCGGCAGCTCGGTGCTGTGAATCAAGTCCCCTTCTTTTATCTCAATGCAAGGGGAAAAAAAACAAAACAAAACAAAAAAAAACCCAACACACCAACCCACGCCAGAATTTGTTTAGTGGCACTTGGCTTGTTTGATCAGAAGGAAAAAAACGACGCGAGGTGAGCAGGGTCTGTGCGGGGCAGATAAAGGCAGCGGAATAACAGCGGGAGAGGCCGGCGATGGCTTTCCGGGCAGCCGAGCATCCAAACACGGGCGCTGGGATGAAAAGTTTATCCAATTACGGCGAAGCGGATGACGCTCGTTATGTTGTGTTACTCTTTTCATTTTAATCTAAATTGCCGGTTCTTCCTCTCTGATATGGCGATCGGTCATAAAGGGCTGACCACCATTAAAGCTGTTTGGTTTGGAACCCTGTAGTGTTTGACTAAGAGGGTAAATGCAAATTTGATGAAAGAATAAGGATAAATTTACATATCAGCCCGGGCTCACATGGAGAGAGTAAACATTCTGTTTATCTCAAGTGTCACTTTATGATTTCAGTAGAATATAAAACTGACCTTGGTCCAGACGCCGCGGAAGACCTGAATGAAATATATTGTTGTCTAAATACAATTTACTCAAGTAGAAGTTGTCAGCAAACCCGGCGTAACTCAGCAAACAGGGTTAGACAGTGGGGTCGCCGGGACAAAATTGTTCCGACCGGCTCCGAAATGAAAATCTCCGCGGCTTTGTAGCCAATGAGCGGGTGGGGAAGGGAAGGAGCTTCCCCCGCCGAGGCCGTTCCCTAAATCACGGCTCCTTCCTCCGGCTGTGAGCTTGGGGGAAAATCTGAGTTGCCGTAAACTCCGCGCTGCGACGGGCGGGTGGGGGGATGAACGCGGGGAGGGCAAATTTAGCGCTGCAAAGTTGTGTTAAAATATGAAAATTCCGTATTTTGATTTTTTCAGCTTTTTTTTTTTTTTAATATTCTGGTTGTTACTCTTTCACTCTCTGTAACTTTAGGCTCATCCCTTGCTCGACATAACCGACAAATAACCGCACCGCAGGTTGCACACATAATCTTTATTTTCTGCTGCCCGGGGGTTTGTAGATGTGGGGAGGAAATACGAAACTTTAATGGTTCTGCCGCTGCACAGAAACACTTCCAGGCTATTTAAACAACACTGAGCAATTTTTTCCCCCTGCTCCGTCAAGTCACGCAGGAGGAAAATAAAGGTAGAAAGGTAGGAAGGAGATTTGCTCCCACTGCCGGCTGAGCGATGCCTCATAAAGGGTCAGGACGCGGAGCGCGATGCTTAGCGAGTGACTCTGTGTATTTAGCGATGAGACGGGAGAAAAACCGACTGAACAAATGAGTCAGAAAGTAACCGGGACTGGCACGCAGCAGCGAGAGGAGGCATGAGCTATTTTTCCAGGTAATGAAATAAATTCAGCCGTTGCAACAACGCCGTGGGCTCTCCCCCGAAATGCTGAGTTCCCACATGGCACGGGACTGACGTGCTGGATGGGGGCTTGGTTTGGCTGGGGACCCCTCCCCAGGTGAGGGAAAGGCAGGGTGAGGGCTTGAGGGACCCCCAGGCTGGGGAAAGCGGGGAGGGACGAGCATCCTTGGTGTCCCCGTGGCTGCTCCGGGCACCGGCTTCGGCAGCCCTGGGCTGGGCAGAGACAAAGGCTGGGGGGGAACAAAAGGCAGAGAGAAATCGATAAAAGAAAGGCCACTCGTGCGGGGTCGCGCTGGGCTCGCTGCGGGTGGGGTTGGCTTCTTTGGGAGGAAAAGAATCGATAGCGTCGTGCGTTATTTTGGCTGCCGAGGAATTGTTCTCCTCCTGGTGCTGCTCCATTAGTGGCCTCTTCACCCCCCGACAGCACCAACACGGGTCAAATACACCCAGTCCGGGTGAGGCACCCACTCCCCCAGATCCTGGCATCCTCACCGCATATTTGGGGTGAATTCATGCTTTCATGACACCCCAAACCACGGCTGTAATTGGCACATTTTGCAATCACCAGTTACCCAGACCCAGAATGTATTTAGGATCCTTTTTTTAACTCTCAAGCGTTGGTTTGATGAGGGAGCCTTGCAAAGCCAAAACAATCCTTGGGGTACAATGTGGGGGTGGTCTTGGTCCCCCTTGGGGAGCCACAGCGCAGGGATGGGTGTGGAGGCAGAGCCCTGAGACCCATAAGCCGGGGTTTGACCCCTGATGTATAGGAGGGAGACCGTACAGAGCTACAACCCCGACACATGGCTTGCTTCAGAGCCTCCAGCCAAACCCCCTCGATAGTGAAAATAATTTAAAAAAAATAATGCATGAAAAATAAACCAAAGGATGGAGAGGCAGCTCTTCCCCGGGCAGCCCCGTGCTGTCCCAGGCTGGGTGGGGAGAGCTCCTGCCCCATGGCTTGGTCTGTTCCCCCCTATTTCTGGGGATTTATTTGCACTTCTAAAAGCTTGAACAAGGCTGCAGAGCTGGGAGCGGGCTGGGGGAACAAGGGATTTGGGCTGACCCCGGGAATCCCCCGCGGCAGCATTGTTTCAGGGCGGGCGGCTTTTCGGGGCAGGGAGGGGACGCAGCCTCCTTAGCCGGGGAAAATCATATTCTGCTGGGTAGAAAGATTCACGTGTTGTTGATTCTGGTGTCGTGTTTAAAGAAAAAAAAATCCCTGGAGGGGGAAAAAGTTACTGGGAGAAAGACCCAGCTCTGGTGCTGGCCACTTTTTTCCTAAATTTTGGATGGCAGATGTGATGATTTCTCTGTGTTTTCAAAATTATGGGTTTTTTGTTTTTAAGAGTGATAAAAGAAAGAAATCAAAGGCTGAATTTCCTCTCCTTCCCTGCCCCTTCGCACAGCAGGTCCAGCTCTGTTCGGGGCTGCTGGAGGGCAGGGACCAGCACCCACAGCCCTGGCCTGGATTTCCCCGGGAGGGCGGTCGTCTCAGCATGATGCTCGCCCAGTGACCTGGGCAAAACCCCGGTGTCCCCTCCTCTGGAAGCCCTTTGCTCCCAAAGGTGACTCGCTGTGGCTCTGTCCTTATTTGCAAAAGGTCAGACCTGCCTAGTTCTGGTTTTAATCTGCCCGGGGATGAGCCCGGGCTCTGCCAGATGCGCCCCGGCCATGGGGACATCCCAGGTGCTCTTCGGAGACACGCGACGTTCCCAGCAAGGAAAGCAAGAGCCTGTTTCCCAGAGCCCAAAGCACGAGATGGGGTTTCCTAAAGGAGGATTCGGACTTTGCGGATGGTCGGATCCAGGAATCAAGAGGATGCCTGACGAAGAAAGGCCCGTTAATTGGAGTGAGGGTGGTTAATTGGGGTGAGGATGGTCCATTGGGGTGAGGATGGTCCATTGGGGTGAGGATGGTCCCTAGACACCAACCACCTCCGCAATGGTCCACATCCTCCCATTGGAGAGCACCCGGAGCATGGTGTCCATGGGACTGGGTGCTCCTCACCCCTCGGGGCTGCACTGTGCTGGCTCACCACCTCCCCAGCTCCTCGCTGGGCTCTGGATGGGGACCCTTTGCTGCCCATTCCCATTTCTTCCCAGCCAAAAGCCTGGTTCTATCGTCGGTGTAATCCCACCGGCTTTCACACCTCACACCCATCTCCCCGAAGCAGCGGTCCCGCCGGCTGCTCACACCCTACGGGAAGGTCACGTCTGAAGCATCATCCTGCCCAGTGATACCTATAAAAAGGAGGAAGGCGGCTGCTCTTGGCTTGTAATGGAGTTGCTGACACCACCTCAATTACCGCCGCCCGGTAATGAAGGAATTTTCCTCTTTTTGCAGGGTGAATACTAATCGAGCCAGGCTCCGGCGCAGCACCAGCGCAGGAGGATGGTGCCATCTAAAGGAACCAAAGGCAAAGAAGAGCAGCTGCTGCTGAGGAGGCACGGAGGGAAGTTTCTCACGAGAGTTGGAGGTTTTTATGAGTGGGCACCCTAATTTAAATCGAGTTTGCCTGTTCCCCACAAAGCTGATGTTCAGGGGTATTTTCCTCCTGGCACCTTCTTGTTTCCATCATGTCCACGGCTGATACGAGGGAAACCAGGGGCAGTGTCTGATCATCTGGGATCTTTGATCCGAGTTACACAGGGCCATCCGCCCCGAAGCCTAGCTGTCCTCATCCCAGAGGACCTGGTGCCGGTCTTTGGGGTCAGGTTTTGGAATTGCCTGTCCCTGATGAGCACGAGCTTGGTCCTGCCCCAGTAGCTTCACCTGAGCATCAGGGATGGTTCCAGTATAGGAACTGGGAACTGGGACCTCCATATCACAGCTTATGAACTAACCAGTCCAAGCCAACTCCTGGGCACATCTGCTGGCGCCCTGACCCAGCTGAACCCCCCCCTGAAGAATTCCCTTTGTCAGGAGGGCTCCAGTCATCCAAAAAATCCTCTTGGCATAGGCAGCTAACAAGCCCGAACCAACCCCAGCATTCCTATTTCGCCTTTTTTGATTCACCGCACGCTATAAAAGAAACATCCGTCATGATTTACAGAGCGGCCGCCAGAACCCTGCGAGATGGGGCTGCCCGCCCGGTTCCGGCTACGTGCGGAAGGCTGACACTTTTGTTTTGGCAATTAATTAATTTTCACCGGGCTTTCACTTTTACAAGCTCTGTTTTTTTTTTCCACTTCCCAGGTTGCTCAACTCGAAATCAATAAGACCACCCCGCGATAAAGACGTCACGCTGGATGTAGATGTCGTTAATCACGGGGGTTACCTTTCAACCTTTTGTCGGAGCGTTCCCTCGAGGTGCTGGCAAAACAAACAGCCACGTTTACAACAACCCCTCGGGGCAGAGTCAACAGTTGCATTCACCTCCTTAATCAACATCTTGGGCTTAACCGAGATCATCTCTAGAACTCCTCAAAGAGCTACAAAGCAGTACCTGTACTTTCCCAGTGCAGATAATTGGGACTTTACATGCCGTGATGACAGACTTTGTTGAAAAATTTATCCTAAAATCACCGCTCGCTGCCGGGAGTCCTGAAGTCGTTGCCCAAGCTGAAGCGAGCGCTCGGATACCCGGTGGCATGGCGAAGACACGCTTGGGCATGTCTTCCGAGCCATTAATGTTTGGCTGTGGTGCAAAGGGAGATGAAAGACCCAGAGTCCTGCGCTTTCAACCACCCGACCCACACACGGCAGGACCCGTAGAACACGCCCGGCCATGCCTCAGTCCTATTCTTGCGCGTCTCTCGTAGAAGAGCTATGCAAAGGTCAACGAGTAAAGAGTTGGCGCAGCCGGGACCAAGGGGGTTCTGGCCATCAGTGGGAGTGGGCTCTGCCTCATCAGCCAGGTCCTCTCCTCTTCTGCAGCTCTCTCCAACAGCCCCTGTGCCAGAGGACTCCAAACATTTTTGAATGAAAGTGTCAGTTTAGGATCCTCAGCGTAAAGCATACCTAACAAAGCCTATTTGCAAAGTAAATTTGCTCTGGATTTCCGATACCTAGGAAAGTTTTTTCTATTATATTTATTTAAAATTACAACAGTTTACATTAGAAACAAGCTCAAACAATTAAGGTAAAAGATAAATAGCTGCATACAGTTTAATTTTACAGAATGCAAACACACATCGTTCGTTGTTCCATTATCCGAGTATTAAGTGCAACGTAATCGTCCCGATGCATTTTCGCTGACTTAAATGCTACCGAATCAAACGGGCCTGACTTTTATGAAATAATCTTCATTTCCCTTCATCATGCAAGCGGTGGCCTGTGATGACTCTGAGATTTTGGGGGAGGACACCTTCAAAGGCAACCTTCGAAGGCAGGTTCCCCTGGACCTCAGGTGGCCAAAAACATCGCCTGGCACAACGCAACCCCGAGAAGCAGGACTTGGGGGTTGGTTTGGAAAACGCAGGGCATCATCCCGGCTATTAAAAGGATGCTCCGAACACCACGCTGAGCGAGGACACGATGCCGGCTGTGCTTTCCCTGCTCCCCTGGATGAACACCCCTGGGGGATGCGCTCCTTATCGGGGATGCAATTGTAAAAATTGGCTTTGAAATAATCCTTTTAGAAGGATAAAAAAAGAAATAACAGGCGGCTTATGGGCTTATGTTGTAAGGTTGGTACGGCACGTGCGATGGTGAGCGGTAAAGGCGGTGTTATATCAACGGCGGGGTGCCCAGAGGTCTTGGAAAGAGGGACTTTGGGGGTTGAGTTTGGAGGAAGAATGGGGAAAATTGAAGCCGATGTTATCTTATTAGGGCATGATATAAAGAGGCTGAAACGAAGACCGTATCTGTCTTGAAAACAGGCACATTCCTCTTCTGCGAGGACGGCTGCGGGGTGGGCATGAATCACCCCAGCCCCCCGAGACTGGCCCCATAACTCTTGTCGGTGGAGGATGCTCCAGCGGAGGATGCTGCCGAGCGCTGGGCACGTTTTCCGAGGCAAATCGAGTGTTTCGGTAAGACGAGTGCGATGTGCCGGCGCTAGGTGTTGATTTGCAGCGGTGATGCTGGAAGGGCAGACCCTCAGCTGGGGTATGTCGGCCCCGTTCCCCTGGGGCCGCGGGTCAGCTCGTAAAGTGGTGTAACTCGGCGTGGCGCGATGGATGTCACTGCGTCCCCACTAATTCACTAATTTATTAACTCTGCCACCGGAGAGCTGCAGGGACGGCTCCCAGACCTCTGCCTGCAGCCACAACTGAAAAACTGCATTGCAACATTGCTTTTCATTTTCCTTCCTTTCTTTTCTTCCTTTTTCCTTCCTTTTCCTCCTTCTTTTTTCTTTTTCCTTCTTTTTTCCTTCTCTTTTCATTTTCCCCTTTTTCCTTCCTTTTTCTCTTTTTCCTTCATTTTTCCTTTTCTCCCTTCTTTTTTCTTTTCTTCTTTTCCCTTTTTTCCTTCTTTTCTTCCTTCTTATTTTTTGATACTTCTTTCCTTCTTTTTTTTTTCATAACCCTTTATTTTTCCCCTTGCAGCCCCATTCCCGTCGCCCACCCCTGCTCCCCCAAAGCGGGGCTGCTGGAGGCGAAGGCGGCATGCTCACAGCTCACCCCCCAGGCAGCAGCGATGCTCCAGCCTTTGCTCGCCCCCCAGCCCAAAGGCCATGTGTCACAGCCCCCAGACAAACGCTCCCGGCACAATGTGGCGACACAAGCGAGGGGGCCGGAGGTCAAAAGTTATTTGTGTAAGCCAGGGCGCTTTCAGCGGGGAGACATAGCTGGGACAAAACTTTAAAGGTCAGGCTTGGCTCCTCTTTTTATTTTTTTCCTTTNTATTTTTTTCCTTTCTTCCTTTTATTTTTCTTTTCTTTTTTTCTTTTTTTTCTCTTCATCCTCCTGCCTGCACCTGTCCGGAGAGCCCTGCCTGGACAAAAGGCAGGGGCGAAGGGCTGCAAAAGCTGCTGGTGAATGGATTAGAGGGGGAATCATCCCAAGAGCAGGCAGGGAGTGAGGTCGGGTCCTGGACCAGCTCGGTTTGCCCACAGCAGCAAGGAGCGGAGCTGGCTTTGGGTCTGGTTCAGCATCAGCATTGGGATGGGCTTGAACAGCCCCAGGTCTGCTGGTGCTCAGGGGATGGAAACGTGGGGTAGCTGAGTGCAGACACGTGGAATGGAGAGGGGGGGAAAGGAAAGGAAGGAAATGAAAAGAAAAAAAATAAAAGAAATAAAATTAAGAAAATAAAAGAAAATACAGAAAAAAAGAAAAAAAAAAAAAAAAAATTAAGAAAAAAAAAGAAAATATAGAAAAAAAGGAAATAAAATAAGATGAGGAAAATAAAAGAAAATACAGAAAAAAGGAAATAAAGAAAACAAAATGAGCAAAATAAAAGAAAATATAAAAAAAGAAAATAAAAAAAAAAAAAAAAAAAAGAAATGAAAGGAAAAAAAATAAAAAAAAAAAAATTAAGAAAATAAAAGAAAATACAGAAAAAAAGGAAATAAAGAAAAAAAAAGAAAATTAGGAAAATTAAAGAAATTAAGGAAAATAAAAGAAAATACAGAAAAAAAAGAAAGAAAAGAAAATGAGGAAAATAAAAAATAAAGAAAATAAAAAAAATTAAGGAAAATAAAAGCAAATAGAGGAAATTAAAAAAGGAAGAAAAAAAAAGGTTGCAGCAGGCATGAGCAAACAATGGTGTCTCTGGAGATGGGGAAGGGGAGAGGAGGCGAGCGTGCCCTACAGGCAGACACCCACCTCACGACTTTTTGGGGAGACCCTTTTTGGCACATACAGGTAGGTAGGGCTTGCTTTCCCCGAAAATCCCCCCAGCCCGGGGATGCGTCTCTGGATGCTTGCAGCAGAGTCATTGCCCTCCCTTTGGTGACCAAGTGCTGTTCCCGGCTGTGCCTTCTCCAGTCACTAACTGGTTTAAACTGGGGCACCCCACAAAGACACGCTGAGGCGGGCAGCCTTTGTGCACTCTTAGATGGATGCTTTTTTCACTGTATCAAGGAAATCTAGGCAGGAAATTATATAAAATTATATAAAATTCCCAAGAAAAAGATGACAGAAATGGGGAAAAAAAACCCTCTTTCTACTTGGAAATTGTTTTCATTTTACATAATAAAATAGAAAAAATAGTTTTAAGTTTTATCCAATAAATAAACGGGATTTTTTTCCCCATATGTTAATTGCTGGCTTTTCGAAGCAAGTTGCCAGTTTTCCTTTTGCCCCCTGACGATAGGGGACTATCAATGCTGGTTGACAGGAGAGCAAAGTCCCACCTGCTCCAGAAGCTCCGACCACCCTCCAGGAGCTCAGACCCCCTCCTGGCAACGTGTGCTGGGAGAATGGGAGAAAAACCAGTGAACCCAGTCCCACTACTGGGCAGCTCCTCTCCCCAGCTTCCTCCTCCAGGTCCTTGTCCCATCTCCCCTGCCTGGGAAGGACCAGCAGGAACTGGGCAGGGATGAAGGACCAGCAGGAACTGGTCAGGAATGGAGGACCAGCAGGAACTGGGCAGGGATGAAGGACCAGCAGGAACTGGTCAGGGATGGAGGTCCAGCAGAAACTGGTCAGGGATAAAGGACCAGTAGGAACTGGGCAGGGATGAAGGACCAGCAGGAACTGGGCAGGGATGGAGGACCAGCAGGATCTTGTTAGGGATGAAGGACCAGCAGGAACTGGGCAGGGATGCAGGTGACTTGTGCTTGATGCTGGGATGCTGAACTTGATCCCGAGCATCCTCATGGAGACTGCAGGCAGGGTTTTCCAGGGAGGAATGTGCCCACCCCCTACAGATGGGAGGGCATCCTGGGGAAGCGAAACAGGGTCCTCACCTTTCCCTCCCCTTTCATTTCCCCGGGACAAACCAAAAATTCCTCCAGCCAAGTGTGCTGGGGACGCCCTTGTTTGCCAAGCCATTACCTACTCCTGGGTTATGAGAAGGCATTCAGGTTCCAACGGGAATCCAATCAATAAATTCCACAGTCTTTCACCCTCTCTTCTGGGCAAACATTATCCATCCCAGCCCACTACACCGGGTTTTCTCCCTTTGCTGGAGTTAAATATTTGTGGGGCCCCTTGTGAAAACACGGGGAGCGCTGGGCTACAGCCAGCGCAGGCTGGGGGGTTGCCCGGTAGAAGCCCCCTCCCAGCAGTTCTCCTGCTGTTCTTATTTATTATCATGATTAACAATTTCAGATTATTTCAAAGCAAAGTGAAATCTTTTGCAGTTAGTGAAGTTACACACAGTTATGCTCCTGCGAGGAGTGGGGAGTTGGACTTGATGGTCCTCGTGGGTCCCTTCCAACCTGAGATATTCCATGATTCCTGGAATCACAGCGCTCCTGGCACCCAAAAATTAAAATATGTTTTTCTTAAGTTTTATTTTACAGGCAGCAGGGAGCCGAAGGTACCCGAGGTTCTTGTCCTGGCACCAGGTCCCTTCCCGTTCTCTCCCCTGCGGACAGGAGCTGTGCACCCCAGAAGTGCTCGGTGCTAATTAGGAACCTTTATTAGGAACCTTTATTAGGAACCAGCCAGCATCTTGCACTGCCGGCAGCATTTCACTCTCAGCCCTGCGTTTGACAACGAGCAACGTCTCTGCTCCCAGATTTCTCTCCCCAGCCTCTGTCTGGAGTGATGGACTCTGGGAAAGTATGGCTCCAATTAAGACTATCAACAGCATTTATTAAATTAATTCAACGATCGCCAAGGTCTGGAAGGTTTTTCCCATGCCAGATGTGCTCTGCAGATGCTCTCGTGTCTTCCCAACACACGGCCTTGCTTTGTGCATCCACGATGGGCACCTCCACAAACACACCCAGAGCCCGGCCATCCCATCAAGCCACGATGCGCCAGACCAGGCACTGGGAAACCTCCCCCCAGTGCCAGCAGCGATGGAGCGGGTTGTACTGGTGGGGTATCGCTGCCCAGGAGCCTGGTGTTTCCATCCCCACTCAACCCCTGGTACCCTGCCTGGGGTTTAAGGTCCAGCTTGCTGTCACCACCACGTGCAAGCAACCCCTTGAGTGTCAACAGGTTCTTCTCCCTTTTCTCTGCAGAGCATCCCTCCCCGTGGTCAGTGTGCCTGCTCCTCCCATCACCCTGGCCAGGACATTTTGATGCTTTCTGAATATTTTATTGCATAATAAAGCCACATTGCAGCCTCAGACCGAGCTGAGCTCTTCCAACTATATTATACCAGGCTAATTCTTAATTAGGGCAATTAGAGGGATAGTCCTTCAGCCACTGAAGGAAGCGGGAACTCTCTTTAAGCCGTAACCTCTATAATCATCCCTGCATGGCATGCCAGAGCTTGCGGACAGGAGCCTTTTGTTCCTCCAAAACCATCGAGCAGACAATCGCATCTGAAGGCATCGTCTCCGTCTAACAGACAACCTGTCAAGAACGCTCAAACCGCATGCCTGGATGAAGGAGAGGGCAGCAGGCCCGGTTTTCAAAGGGAACTGTGCTCACAAAGGAGAATTAAAGGCTCTGGAAACCTGGTGGCCACGCTCCAGGGGCTACGGAGTTCCCTGGAAGGGCTCCATGGGGTGCAGGATCGGGCCCCGCAGAGGCATGTCTCGAGGGAAGTTGTGACCTGGACTAGTACCAATAAACAAATCTCACCCTCTCACACCCCGGCCCAGGTGTTTGAACTGTAAACGAGCTGTCTGGGACCCCGTGTGCATCCATGAGTCAGGCAAGGACTGGGCTCTGCTGGGAAACCACAAATCCTCCCCGTCAGCACTGCTCGGTTGGCTGTGCTAATAGAGGCGAGTGGTGCCACGCGCGGTGTTGTCACATTGGGTGGGTTTTTTTTCCTCTTTGCACGCCTGCAGTCAAAACAGGCATAAAACACACCTTCAGAGCAAGAAAAAATATCTGAAGAACCCCAAGAGCATGGAGCTGCCAGCATCAGGCTGGATGGACATCTCAGGTAGCTCCTGCTTAGGCTCCTACACGCAGCGTTTCCCTCTGTCACGCTCCCACCAGCGAGCATTTATCCTAATAGGTGGAGGAATCTACCTCAAAAAAAAAAAATAGAAAAAAAGAAAAAAAAGGAGAGATCAATGGTCTTTCAGAGGAGAAAGGCTGATCACAGCCCTCCTCAATGGTCTGAAACATTTCCCTTGGCTCTTCCCCTTCCTTGAGCATTCGGGATGCCGCAGCCCAAGAAGTGATGTTTTGGGATGGTGACTGCAGATTTCTGAGCTCCCTCAGGCAGCGGAGGCGTTCGTGGAGGTAAACCAGCCATGGGACACAGATGGTCCAGGGCCGGAGGACCTCGCTGGGACCAAGGAGAGGGCTCACATCCAGCATCAGCTCACACACCCAACACGCGTTTCGGGCACAACAGCTAAAAGTTAGCCTGTGAAAGCCATTTAAGCACCTAGAGAGATGAGCAAATGCTGGAAAAGATTTGAAGAAACAGCTTTGCAAAAGGTCAGGCACCCCAGCATCTCCAGGTGGGAGGATGCAGGACCCCCTGTGTATCCTGGCCAGCATCCCTCAGAGCATCCAGCACCAATGCCTTCCCTTCTTCTCTCTTCTCTTCTCTTCTCTTCTCTTCTCTTCTCTTCTCTTCTCTTCTCTTCTCTTCTCTTCCCTCCTCTCCTCTCCTCTCCTCTCCTCTCCTCTCCTCTCCTTTTCTCCTCTTTTGAGGTTTTGAAATATTTAATTGGAATTATTCAGGTTCCCCAGCACAGGACTCGGTGACTTCCACAGCTCCTCCGAGGTTTCAGCTCATTTCACTGTATCTACGGACATTTCATTTATTTAAAAATCAAGACAACTGTACTGACTTATAAACTACATTAAGGGGAAGCTCCGTGGGGTGCCTGGAGTTTTTTGCCTTTTTAAAAGACAGGAAATCAGAGCCCAGAGTTAAACAAATCACGCTTCTCTCCGATTTTTAATATTTATTTAAATTTATTTAATATTTTTCTTTCTCTCGAGCACGATCTACCCACGAACCAATTTCCGACCCTCGCCTCCAAGCGTTTGCCGTCTGCTCCCTCCAGTGGGCGAAGGACCTCAGCGCAAAGGCAGCAGGAACGCCCCGAATTCCTGCTCCGGGACCCTCCGACAAACCTTCCCTGGCCAAAACCAGCCGGAGCCACCTTGGGTTTGACACCTCTGCCTGCTTTTCCATCCTTGCCCTGCTGAAAATCCGCCTGAAAATGTTATTTTAATGGCAGGGGGAAGGCAAAGCTTCACTGGGGTTGTTCAGCATCAGTCGACCCAGCCTGGTCCCAGCTCAGGGGGTCTCAGGCCACTCGTTTCTCCTCCGGTTCTTCTCCCTGGCTGGTTTTAGGGTGTCTTTCTGGGACCCTACACCCCACCCATCCCCACAATCACCTTCAAAGCCTTCGCCAGGACCTTCCCTGCCTAAATCAACCACCACGAACCAATTCTTCTTTGGAGAGATAATATTTCACCAAAAAAAAAAAACCAACAAACCCAACCCTGATGTGCAACCTTCATACAGCTACAAAACCACCTTGTTCCTCCTGCCTCGGCCATAACTAACGTTTCGACACCCGCAGCCGTACAACGGGAACCTGTAGTTAATGAGCAATGGCAAAGCCATTGTTCGGCGGTTTTCGAGGCGAGGCAGGAAGAATGCCCCGCTGTCCCGCGGCTCTGGGGGCACAGAGTCAGAGCGCCGTGACCCACGAGCTGCCAGCCAAAACCACCTTTCCCGTTAAAGCAGCACGCAGGTGCTCGCACCGGAGATCTTACACCTCCGGGCTGCTCGGGTTTGGCATTTACGGAGCTTGAAATTTGGCTGGTGGTGGGGTCACGGTGCCTAAGGAGGTTGGAGATTCCCCAAATCCATGTTGTGCCCTGCAAACGGGGTGCAAAGCTGCGGGACCCCCAGGTGCAGGCGTGGGGTGGGACATCATGCATTTTTTTAGCGATGCTTTTCTCCCATCTCCTCCTAAACACTGATGTACTTGACCTCTGCAGCATCCCATGGCAGGAGTTTTTCCTAATTTCTCATCGATGCCAAAAATGTATTTTTTTTAGCATTCCCCCCCGGCGCGGTGCGGTTTAACAAATCTCCGTTCTGCGGGCTGGATGCCTGCAGCCAGCCGGGTTTAATCGCGGGATCACGGCCCGTGTCACTACCCCTGGCATCCCGGGAACAATGGGGCTCCTCTGCTAACGCGAGCACCTACAGCCTTTGTGAAATCAAAGCCCTTCCGAACTGACCGATTCCACCGCCACCCCCCCAAGAAAATGCAGTTTTCCTATTAAGCCTGAAAGCAATTATCTGGGATTAGCATCAGATCAAAAGGGATTACTTCCAGTATTGTTTTCAAAACCCTCCGGGCTGGCAGAATTCTGATACGGAGCCGCAGCAGCGCCCGTGCCGGGCTGATACAGGATGCTGCCATGCAGCCCCCCGCCACAATGGGGGCTTTGGGGGTCCTGGGACAGCGATGGGGTGATGAGGGGGGATCTCAGCAAGCTCTGCTCTGATTTCTGTCCCCTTTCCTGGCGTGCTTTGGCAAAGGATGGATTGCAATTTTGCAGATGCCTTTGGTCCCACAGCTGGGCTCATCGTGCTGAGTGCCTCAGTTTCCCCACCTGTGAAAGGGTTGGGGTGTGGCAATCCCCTCTGCAGAGGAACACCCGCTCAGGCACACCCCATAAAAGCCACAGGTTTTGCCTAATTAAGAGCCCAGAATTTGGAGGAAGGCTTCAGGGAGCAAAGGGGCTTCCTGGCATCCATCCTCCCTGCAGCTCCCGGTGATCCCGTTACCAAAACGGTGCAAAAAGCAGGAGATGCTGAAGCTGCAATGGATGCGGGTGTTATTGCAGGTGAGATGCAGGGGGGTACCCCAGCCCCAGGAGATGCTGCTGGCCTCTCCCCTGGGATTCTGTGGGGTGAGGAGGTGGGGTCAGTGCTCCCCCAGCAATGTCCCAGTGCCCGCCGAGGGCTGGAGATGAAAGCCCTGCGTGCTCTGGGCAGAGAGGGGAATATTTTTTTAAATTTTAAATCAGGTAGTTGGAAAAAAGACCGGCGTTTGTCCTGGGAGGTTTCTATGGATTGGGTGGAGTGATGAGCTCATTTCACGTTATTATATTATTATATTTGGCCAATTTTATTTTTAGAGTTTGTTGCTCCTTCCCAGCGCGAAAGCCACAGGGTTAAGCCCACGTTTTACAGGTTTGGGCCACCCCACCTTTGAGAGCAGCTCTGTTAGGAGCTTCCTGTGTAATCTGGCATCTTTTGAGGCAAGGTTCAGCTTTGTCTTTATTAAACCTGGGGAAGCAAACAGAATATTGTTAACTGCTGGAGCACGGCTCCTGCGTGGACCAGAGGGTGCTGGATGGAACCACCCGGGCATCGATGCTGAGCGGAGCGAGGACAGACCTGTCCCTGGGTGTGTGACATTGAGCCCCAGCCAGGAGGGGACGAGCATCTGTGATGCTCTGGGTGGTGGGAAGGGGCTTTGCCTGTGACCTCCTGCTTTTTGTTTTGTTTTGTTTTTTGTTTTTTTTTTCTCTCCTCTGTAGATCAGAATTTTCCTCTGTTTTTAAGAAGCGTGTTCCTCCAGCAAACAAGCTTAAAAAAAATAATAAATTACACTTTGAGGCTCAATAGAGGGAATAGCAGGCCTAGGATGCGGAGAACTGATAAAAGAAAAATAAGAAAATATATTGGTCACCACCAGCCTTCCCGATGGCAGGGACAAAGCGGTTCCTCCTCCTATTCCCCCCAATATTCAGCAGTCCCCAGTTATCTGTCACAGCACAGTTCGCCAGCTCTCATTTTTCTCCTCTCTCTGGAAAGGAACGATTCTCCTTTGCCCAGCGCCGGCGAGGTAATGAAAGCCAGCCTAATTTTTATTTTAGGAAAAAAAAGCAATTTTCATAAATGGTGTTCCACTAATGGCTCGTGATCACATATAAGCCCCACAGCAAATTACTCTTAATCCGGTTTGTCTGTGTTATGTTACCTGGGGGAAATAATATCAATCCTTTCTCTCTGCTTGCAAACTGTTCACCGGGACTTCTCCAATATATATTAATCCCATCATTTATCTTTGTCAACTGAGAACAAAAATAATTTGCGGGAGAGTAAACAGAGGAGCATACAAGACAGGAGCCCGGCGTTATTAAACAGCGGAAAGCAGGTGTTGGCAAAACTGAGCTTATTTTTATTGCAAAAACTCGGGTAATTCTCCGCCTGCATCCGCGCATAGTAAACAAGAGTTTGGGGGATTCGGAGATTTTGGAGGAAACTGAAATTTCATCACTCCCGGAAGGATGCACCAATAACCAAACATTTTCCTTCCCGGTGACGCCTATCCAGGGTGGAGGAACGAGCCAGACGGGCAGGCATCCCTTCTGGAGGGATGCTCCAGTGCTTTGGGGTACCGTGGGGGTGACCCCTCCCCATGTCCTGCATCCTGAGGCAGGATCCAGGGAATGGACCCCTGCCCCCCTTCAGCTTTGGGGCCAAGCCCATCCCCAGTGCTTTGGTGACAGCGCTGGGTACCAGCTTCCCCCAGGTCTCCCCAGGGACACGTGCTCTTGGCTTCTCCTCCTCCTCCTCCAGCATCTCCCATGCTTTAAAGCATCACTTTGTGTTCCCCATCCATCCCATGACACCTTGGTCTTGTTTTCTCCCGTGGATGCTATTCCCGCTGGCACGGCATCTCTAGGGGATTATTTCCAGCCACTTTGGAGATAATTTATTTCTGCAGATTTCTGGTGGAGGAAGCCCCGCTGGCAGCAGCATGCCTCTAATTGGGGGCCGCCGACCCACTCCGCACCGCAGAGTTTTATTTTTCGTCTGGCTGAAATGAGGCTTTAAATAGGGCTTCATAATGAGCCTCATTACAGCAGGTACGGCGATGTCGCGGGGATTAAATTACCCACGGCAGGTTTCCCCCCGGCCGCAGCCGGCTGACAGCTCGCCCCCAGCGTGTCCCCGGGCAGGGGAGGACAGCCCCATGTCACCCCACGCCCCATAAAGCACAGGCCAGGAATGAGCTGTCCCCTGTGGTTGTCACCGGGGGTGTCCCGGAGCCAAGGGTGCTGTCAGGGTGCAGAAATTATGGGGTGCTGGGTGGCAGCGGGTCACACACCCCCCATTCACTGCCGGGGACACGCGCCCCTGCCCCTAATAAATAAATTAACCCCCCTTGGCCGTTCCTGGGGTATAAAGCCGGCTTTATGAAGCGGCAGCATCCATCAGCGCCGTTGATGAACTGCATCGGGGAGGGGGACCAAGCCAACGTGCAGCCTGCGGGGACACATCTCTGCAGTGCCCGTGACATGGGGACACAGCGGGCATCGCACCTGAGCTGAGAGCCCATGAGAAAATCCTACAGCTCCCCCCTCTGACACTGTTTTTTTTGGTTTTTTTCCCCTTTCCAGGTTATGTTCATCCAAAAAAAAACCTCGTAAAAGAGATGGGAGTGCGAAATGGAAAAGATCTCTTTCATACCCAGCCGGCTGCTCCGTGCAGCTGGAGGGGCAGCGCTCGGCACCGCATATTTCCAGCCTCTTAAAAAACAAAGCGAGGAGAGATTTCCAAATGAAAACTCTTCGCCAAACCTTTATTAGCATTTTTTTTGCCAAAAGACGTTTTCTCCAGCTGTCCGTTCCCACGCCCAGGAGCCCACGTGCTCCAAGCAGGGTGGCTGGAGGCAGAGCTGCCCAACCGGGGTCCCACTCCGTGCGATGTCCCCGGGTCACCTGGTGTCACCACCTGGCAGGGCTGGGTGGCCCTGGGTGCCAGCACCAAGGACATCATCACCTCTGGGACCGCGGGGTGCCAGCCGAGCATCCTCGTGTGCCGAGGGCAAGGTCTCGAGGGGGACCAGGGGACCATCGGTGGTGGCTCCAGCTCCCTGAGATCGCTCTTGAGCCCAGAATCATCAGGTTGGGCGAGATTTAAGAGCCAGAGGGCAACGGCGGCTCCGTGGGCCAGGGTCTGTCTCCTGGGGGTCTTTGGGTGCCCGTCACCTGCGACATCCAGCGCGGCTGGGCGATGCTGCGTGCCCATCGCAGCCCCTCCGAAAGCGCAAGTCCTTCGTCTCCGGTACTTCTTTTTTTTTTCCTAAGGCATCCTTTGGGCTTGGAGAAGGCTTGTGGAAGAGGGAAATGCCTCCACTTCTGCCTCCGACCTGCTCCTCCTACACTTCTCCCTTTTTTCTTTTTTTTTTTTT
>VZTO01015676.1:60082-73757 GCA_013400615.1 Syrrhaptes paradoxus
TATATATATTTTTTTTTTTTTTTAATTCCAGATGTGTTTAGCTCCGGGAGGCTGAGCTCCCTGGGGGGTACAGCAGCTCCCATCCTGGGGGTGTGCGTCCAAGGTGTGGTTCATGTGCAGATACAGCATCAGTGCTGGGGTCCCCTGGGATTTTTTTTTAATTCTTATTTTATTTTTTATTATTGTTTCTGACCCTCTATGTGAGAATTAATTTAACTTGCTGCTGAGCCTGGACATCCCTGCACAGGCTTCTGGTTTCCCATTAAATCCTTGTTGCAGTAAATGTGAGGAAGATGATGCAAAGCGCCTTTAAAAAAGCAAAACAATATTGTTAGTGGCTTGGATGCAACTGGGGATGGCAACTTCTGTCCTGTGCTCCTCGTTGCTCTCGAGAATTGTTTTTTTTTTGTTGGGTCTTGTGGCAGTTCTGCACCATTTTAAAGCTCAGCACAAGGGAGAACTTCACCCTGAAGGGGGAGAAAAAAAGGGGTTTCAGACCCGGCAGGTTCAGGTAAATTCATCCTGGATCCTGTTCTAGGGGTCAAGCCCCCCAGATTTGGGTGTTTGGAGTCTTGTGCACCCAAGAAATGTCTTGGATTTGACCCTGGATCAGGAAAGTCGGATGGGTTTCCATACACATGCTCCTCCGATGCTATACACTCGTGAAATTATAGGGTGCTCCCTGGTCCCTAATGACTTCATTCGTGGTGGTTTGCATTGTGTTGATAACTTGCAGGCAGTAAATGTTGTTGGTAGAAGAGCAAATAAAGGGTAAAGGGTGCCTGAGCTCTGAAAAAAAAAAAAACAAAAAAACAAAAAACACCTCTCCTGGCAGCTCCCACCACCCTGCCCGGCTGCCTTCCCAAAGTCTCTGCTGCTGTTTGTACCCCAGAGCTTGGGGCAGCTGCTGAAGGGACCCGAGGGGCTTTAAAATGCAAAAAGAAAAAAAGATTTCTCTAAAAAAGTGCAAGTCTGGCAAGAGATGTGAAAACAGGGCAAAAAAAAAAAAAGTGCTGCTCTTGGTAAAGCTGTCTATTAACATTTCAATTTACCAACTTTAGTCCTTTGTTAGGGCTAATGGGTAAAACTGTCTCAGTCTTTTTTTTTTTTTTGGTGCATTTGTAAGCTTTTTTTTTTTTTTTTTTTTTTTCCCCCATTGCAGCACTAAAACCTGAATTTTCCCCGTGCGGAGCTGCCTTTGTGTGGCAGACTGTGGCCCATTGATGTCAGTGGCTGAGTTGGGTTTGATCTCAATAAAGCTGAGATTTCACTCAAAAAAACATTCTATATTATCTGGATTTTGCAAGCAGGAACTCATATATATATATATATATATATAAAAAATATATTAATATATAATATATAATAATATAAATAAAAAGAACTCTTTTATATATATATAAAATGATGTGATCTGGTTTCTTCTCCATCATCAAGCCAGACTTCTGTTCAACCCAGTGGATATTGCTCATATTTACCTGTACAACCTTGTGCATTCGAGTACAAAAAAAAAATTCACGTTCCAATAGAATTATTCTTTCCCCTTCGTGTCCAAAAGCCATTGGGGTGCCTGGAGCAGCTGAACGTCTGGTATTAACTGCTCATCCCAGCTGTGGGCTTTGGAAAAAGAGTGGAAACCACTGGAGTAGTCATATCCCAAGCAGATGAGTTTATCCCTCTAACCGACCAGTTTCATCCCAGTTTCCTCCGTGTTTCTCACTCTTTTGCCATCTGTCCCCTTCCAGGACTGACCAAGCAATGTTTTCGAATGATGAGCTTTGTGCTGGACCAAGGGAGAGGATGACCACTGGAGGTACGGCCGCGATGGACACCAGGTAAGGGTTTTCTCTCTTGGCTTTGCTGCTGTTGTCTTCGTGTTAAAAACCAGCTCAGAGCAGCGGGAGGTCCAGCCAGCATCCTGTGCCTGGTACTGGTGGGTAATAAAAAATAAAAAAAGGGAAGACTGTGTGCAGGAGACCCCGGGTCCATGGGCAATTCCTCTCCAGCCGGCTGCATCAGCCTACGCAGATATAGGTGGCTTAAAGAAGTAATAGGAAAGCTGAGATCTTGCTATAAAGCTAGCAGCGTCGTTTCTCTCCAGTGGGAATTTTATCATTTTGATGGTTTTTCACCCTGGATCAGGGTGGAAAGTCAAGAGATGCTTGTTTGGGGACAAAGAGGTTTGGTGGGTCTGCTAGAGGAAAGTCACCCTGTTTTCTAAATGAAGAATTTTAGGGTGTTCAAGCCTGATACATGTGGACTCGAGGGGTGTTTCTAAGTGAAATATCTCGTTTTTAAAATATCTTCTCATAAAATAAAGGAAAAGTTGGGTGTTTGCCACAGAGATGTTGACTTTGATGGAACTGCCCGTTCTGATGAAAAATCTTTTCAGCAGAAAATGTTTAATCGATGTGGGTGTTGGGAAATACCCCTCTGCACGGCTGCGGGCGTGTTCTGTTTCAGCTTTCAGTCTCACTGTATTCTGCATTCAAACATCTTGCAACACTGCACCCGCCTTGTGTCTCGGCAAGCTGGGAGGGAGCGTTGGGTTGGATTGTGTTGGACAAGATCTATTGGGGCTTGAGCTCCAGTGTTGGTTGTATTGACGCAAATCTGTGTTGTAGCAAATATTACCATGAGGATGCACAAGGGTGACATGGATCAAACAAGAAAACTTGGCCTTGAATTTTTTTTTTAATGTAGCCTGCTTTGAAGTGGGCATCATCCCCTTTTCAGTCAAAACCTCAGATTTATGGATGTCTCCAGTCATGGTCTTCAAAGTAAGAAGGTGGGAAAACAGCTCTGCTGAAACCTGCCCTGGGTTTTCCATGGGACAGGATTTCCCCCTCTGGCCTGAGGCCATGGGAGCAGGTCTTTCCAGGCACAGCTTTTGGGGTGGGAGCTTCATGGCTGCTTGACCTTCATCATAACTGGAGCTGAGCCTGGGCTGCACCAGGATTGCATTGCTCTGTGGCCGTCACCTTCTCCAAACAAGGACAAACCTCAAGGCCAGGCTGGATGAGGCTTTGGGCAACCTGGGCTGGTGGGAGGTGACCCTGCCCATGGCAGGGGGGCTGGAACTGGATGATCTTGAAGGTCCCTTCCAACCCAAACCATCCTGTGATTCCATGATTAATCCTGGTAGTCTGGGACACCTCAGAGAGACACTACTGAAAAGAAAAAAAACCAAAAACCGAACTCTCCCCATGTTAGTGTCCTCATGCAGATGTTTAAGCCTCTGGGAGGGAGGAGATGAGGTGGTTTTGTTTTATTTAGAACTGACTAAACCCCACAATCTGGGCAGAAAGTGCAGCTGAGAGGATGAGGAGCGATTTGGGAAGCAAGATCCACCGGTGCCTCTCCTGGAAAACAGTTTTTATTGAACTTGAGAAACATGCCAATAACAGAAAGCATAACTCATCTCGTGAAAGTTATGGTTGGCTGTAAAAGAGAATACAGAAAATTTTCCTACTCAAGCTGAAATGTTTTTCTTTTAATTCCTCGGTATTCTCTCTGCAGCACTCTAAGCTCTAATTCATGTCTTGGCCTGGGCTGTAGGACCGAGCCGTGCTTAGCGGAACGGGCTCCGCTTTCAGAATTTGGGGGATTTTGAGTCACGCACCTTCCGCAGCACTAAAACCCACCATGTGTCCGCCGGGGTTTGTGCATTTACGAGACCCGCGTCTTGGGGGAGAAGCGAAGAGGAAGACTGGAAGGTAAATGGCCAACTAAATGGGTTTTAACTGCTGCGCGTTGGTTTAAATATCCTTTTAGAAAAAGCTCATATTGTAAACCGAGATGGGTTCCAAGTTCAGGGGATTGCAGATGTCATTTATTTTCTTTCCAGGTAGTTCTCTCAGACCGTAGAGTTCCGGCCGTGATTTAACGTCGAGAGCTTAAATGGAACCGTATGCAATTAGCCATCGGGCAACGTAACGATGCGGGTTCCAACGAACCCCGAGCCTCCCCCAGTTTGGGTTAGGAAACGACTTCCCGTGAAGGTCCCTGATGTTTTCAGAGCCCCATAACCCATCGCCCTCGTTTCCCCTGGACCCCCACCCTATGCAAAAGGTGTCTCTGGGGACACTGGGCTGGAGCTGGCACTTGTGTCACCATCTCGGGCAGTGTTTGCATTCTGAAATAGCGCGAAACAAAAGCTTCCAACAAAGAGAATGAAAATCCGTAACTCCCAGTTATGCTTTCATTCTGGTGTCTTGACACCCACAGCATCATGTTAGATTTTTGGGGTTTTTTTGTTGCTTTCTTCAGACAATTAGAGGATCTTATTTCCAGCAGAGCATCTACTCCTTTTTGTGAGGTGCTTTAATTCCCTGAAAAATCTCTTTTTGGACAAAAATAGGCTCTGAGCCCCGCTTTCCACCCACCCCATGTGCCATGTGCTTGCTGGGTATATGGAGGATGACAGCAGCGCCCCGGACAAATAAACACAGAGAGGGACCGCGGCCGGCTCTCGGGGCAGATGCTCGGGACACGCCGTCACCCTGCCTGCGAAGGCAGAAGCTTGGCCCTTCACTGCACACGTTAACCGGACTTATTCCGCAGACTCATAATAAATCTTTATAACCACATGTGGCCGAGTTATAAATATCTGCAAAGAGCAGGAGAGGGGGGGAAAAAAAGGAGAAAAAAAAAAAAGAAAAGCCAAGCAGCATACAGAAAGGTGCGTTCACGGCTGTAAGGGCTGATGCTATTTTTAAGCGTTTGGTAGGATTTTGGAGGTATTATTATTTTTTTTTTTTTAAGGACTTGCTTTTAAGCTCCCTTTTTCCTCGCTGAGTGTTTTGCATCCCTTCGATGCTCTTCACCTTGCAGCAGTGTCCCATCCAGGAGAGATGCCTGACCAGGAGGATCCACAGAAACCCCCCCTGGACCCTTTCATGGCATAAAACTGCCATAGCTCTGATGATTTTATTTTTTTCCCAGTTAAAAACCCGGTCCGTTCGCTCTCAGGAGGTGCAGGCTGTCCCTGCAGACGCTCTCCTGGATGCTCGGCATCCCGCTGCCCCGGTGACAGCTCGTAGTTAATAATAACGGAGTTAATGCAACAAAGAGCTCTCCTATGAGGAAAAAAAGAAACGGCGCAGGCGGACGCTAGACAGGCGAGACAGCTATTCATCTGCCGTTCATAACTCATAACGTAGGGATCGCTCGCAAAGCCCATGATTTATCATAGAAAAATAAAGCCCCGCTTCCTACCGGCTCCTTCTGCGAAACCTCCCATTTATTTACCTTCGCAGCACGCCCGTGCGGGACACGCATTTCTCATCAGATATTAAACGCGCTTTCTATTTTCGGAGAAACGTCAACATTTTGGGGAAAGAGAAATAGAATTAACTAAGAAGCAATCTGCAAAGCTGCAGGTTTTTCGTGTCTTTTAGCAGGGGCAGATTTTTCAAGTGTCAGTAATTTTTTTTTTTTTTTTTGGTGATACTCCCTGAATTTAAAAGCTCTGGTGTTAGTGCCTGATGCTGGGATAACAAACCCTGGGTTGGGAATGAGTCCCTCTGATTTGAAGCCGTGCCTGGATGTATTTTATCCGAGGCACGGCAATAATAGAAATGCAGCAGCGCGGGGTATTTCCATTTCACGAAGGAGCTAATCGCAGCTTTTAAAAGGCAAAAGAAAGTTTTATTCCAGCGACTCAGGTGCTCATTTCTGCATGAATAAAAATCTCTTCTACAAGGGCGTTTTCAGCCGAAATAAGTTATTTAATTACTGAGGAAAGCAGCTCTGGGAGCAGAACAGAATTTGATTTGGACGCACAGAACAGAATAGAATTTAATTTTGGGACACAGAATAAAATACAATTTAATTTGGGCACACACCAAAGAGAATACAATTTAATTTGGGCATGCAGCTATGTGGTTTATTCATTTTTTTTTTTTTTGGTGAAGGTATTTCCCCACATATGCCAAGCTTGTATGTGCGCGGTATTCTGTCCCGAACCACCAAGCCACAAGGAGCTCAGCAGTGTGAGATAAATACCAACATTTGCCTTCGTGTTTGCTCAGAAATGTCCTTTCTGGGCTGTTTGAATAAACCCCGCTGCTCGCAGCTTTATAGCTCTCTGTCCTTAAATGTTTACTATTTTTATAATTATTTTAAATAATTTTTTTATATTTATAACATCTGGAAAGGGCATTTTTCCGAAACGAGGTGGTCGCCCTCTTTCTGGAGCGTGGGGTCGGTGTCTCACCGAGGCTGGGATTCCTTCCAGAAGCGGGAATTTCCTGGCGGTGGCTGGTTTAAGCCGTTTTATTCGGTGTATAAATGTCGTGCAGTTACATAGGAGATTAGGGACCGCAGCAGATGATGGGTTTTTCAGTCTCGCAGATACATGAAAACAGTATCTGGCTGCAAAAAGCCCCCGGAAAAGCAGAGGAGGTTGTGTTCGTCTTGCACCAAGCAACGCGACGCCGGGCGGGTAACTCACCGTGATTCTGTCCTGAAGCCCCAGGTCCTGGGGTCATGTTGTTTGAGATTTTTCTCCTTTCACTTTAAGGCAATTTTCTAGTAATTTTGGTTAAGAGAAATATGAAAAATGGGGAGCTCGGACAAGCTGAGCCTCTGCAATTTGAAGCTGAGCTGAAATGTGTTGGGGATGGGATGGGATGGGGCTGAGCTGCTCCCCTTGCTCATCTGCACCCACCAGCCCGAACATCCCAAAGGATGCTCCAGGTGCCATCCCCCAGGACACATTGATGGCCCGTTAGGCTGGAATCGGTGTTGCCAGTTTATCCCCAGCTGCAGCTCTGTGTACGTTGGTTTCCAAGAGTGATGAAGGGTTTTTTGAGGTTTTTTTCCACTCTCTGACGTGTTGTCATAAGCTGAGGAAGAGGAGGGACTGTTGTTGCTCTTTTTCCTATGGTAACCTCACGTCTGGCTTTGTGCAGCTTCAAACCTGCAGGAACAGGAAGGGGAAAGACTGAAAAGAAGATGAAGTCACCAAAAAGCAGCTTTCCCCCTAAATTGCCGAGAGGACTGTCCAGTCCCTCAACCATGTGCTTTCCACAGTCGAACATGATTTTTTTTTGCCCAGGTCCTCTGTATGCTGGTTGCCTGCCTTTGTCAGTAGCCTTTGGCCACCCCAGTTCCCACTGGATCCCCTTGCTCCCGGCACGTGGCTGCTCCAGCCCTGGGTTTTCCATTACGGCACAGGTGGAGGGCTCTGATTTTTTTTTTTTTTAATAACAAAATTATTTTCTGGATATGGAGGAGATCTGAACTGATGGGGCAGAGAGAAGCTGGTTTCTGGAGGAGCAGGCCCAAGTCAAAGATCTGGTGTTGAATGCACCCACCTGGCCCTTTGGTGCAGGGGTGACCTATAGTTTGTTGTTTACAGCCATTGCTGTGCACATTGGTTGAAAACATGAAAAAGTGGAGCTGTGTGTCTAGCCTTGGGATGCTTCTTGGGTGCTTTGGTCAAAGGGACTTGCTAGGTGAGCTTAGATGTTTGTGACTTGTGGTGATTAACTGGTTAAAAAAAATTCAATGTTTTGTTACTGGTGGTAAAACCAAGAATTCCCCCTCTTCTCCCAACGAGCACTCATCCTGGAAGGTTTGAGGATGTGCTTGTTTCAGTCACCACTATTGTGTTTGTTGGGCAAAGGCACGAGGAGAGTTTTACAACCGAGCTGCTCCTGGGAAGAGATAACCCATGCAAAGACGAGGAGATGACGCATTCATCTCCATCAGTCCAGATATTTCCTGTGTCTGCAGAGATGAGCACTGAATGGCCAACACTTGACTCCTCTGCATAAAGGTGAACCTGCTGGAGTTTGAAAAGATGGGCAAGGGGAGGATGGAGGGTTCTTGGCTGCTGCTGGTTGCACGAGCTGCATCCTGGGCATCACCCTTGAGCATCCCAGGTGTCACCATTGCGCATCCCAGGCATTGCCTTCATGCATCCCAGGTGCCACCTTCCTGCATCCCAGGCATTGCCTTCACCCATCCCAGGCATCACCTTCGTGCATCCTGGGGCAACCAAGGAGTCACCTTCGTGCATCCTGGGCATCATCCTTGAGCATCCCGGGGAACCTTGGGCATCACCTTCATGCCTCCCAGGGCATCCCGGGCGTTGCCTTCATGCATCCTGGGCATCATCCTCGAGCATCCCAGGGTGCATCCCCGGCATCACCCTTGAGCATCCCAGGGCATCCGGGGCATCACCTTCATGCATCCCTGGCATCATCCTTGAGCATCCTGGGCATCACCCTTGAGCATCCTGGGGCACCCCAGATTTCGCATTCCCGCATCCCGGGCATCACCCTCGCACCTGGACCACCACGCGGGAGCGGGGTCTCCGGCAGCGTGCGGTGCTCCGCGCAGCCCAAGGAGGAGGCTGTGCTAATGAAGATCTCTCCAGGCATATGGATCCCATTTGTAGGCAGCGGTGAGAATATCCAGGTCACGCTGTATGCGCCGGGGTGTCCGTCCGTCCATCTGTTTTCACACGGCTGGCGAATGATGGAACCCTCCAGCCCCGAAGGATCGTAAATCTGGCGGCCGCTTTTTCCCATCCGTCATAAAACAATGAATTAAATTCATGCCTGTCAAAATACGCCGCGGCGAGCTCGCCTTCTCCCGCGGCAGGAGGAATACAAAGCCCCATCTCATTGCCGTAATTTATGGCCTCCCGGGGAGATGTGGGTGATTAGGGCTTGGCCCACCAACACGCAGAAAAACAGTAGGAACTCCAATAACTGCGAATGGAAATCTTGGGTCAAATTTATCAAACAAATCGGAGAGAAATCTATTTCTGTTTGGAGAAGGAGGAGATATATTGCATGTTTAGTAGACGAGTACAGCTCTGGAACATTTGGCTCTTCGGTATTTGTGAGTTTTGGAATTTCCAGCTTAAATAGTATCACCAGAGGACATGTGATGTATTGGACACGGGCGCGTTTTTAGCCAAATAAAATATACAACTGCAAGCAAAGAGGTTTTTCAATGTTAACAACAACATATTTGTGCAAATGATGTAACCTAAAATTTTCTAGGTAGGATTTAAAAAAGCAGAGGTTTCTCAGCGCTGGAAAAATAAGATAAAATACGTTCGGAGTGGATGACAACAACATCAGAGCCGGGGGAACAGGGGATAAGGTGCCGTTATTTCACTTACAGAGATTTATGCTGCTGGTGAATATTTGATATTTGGACAGAATTTATTTTTTTAGATTTTTTTTTTTTTTTTTTGCCTGAACATGACTATTAATCCAAACCACGCACCGCCCGTCCCGTTTCCTACCAAAAAACACGGTTTGCTGTTAGGGATGTGCTGAAAATCAGCCTGGGTGGAGCACGGGAGTGCGATGGGTGGCACGCATGCCCCCACCCTGCTACCGGGGTTCCTTCAGGTCTCCATGGGGATGTCCCAGCACGTTGGAGCCCCCCCATTCCCCTTGGATGGGCAGGGATGCTCCTGGATGTGATGTTAAGGTGTAATTGAGGATTTGAGGTTCAAACAGGCTGTGAGGGTGTCTGCGTCAAAATTAATTGTTCTGGAAAGTTGTTTGTTAGAGATGGATTGCTCTGTGCTGCCTGGACCAGTCTCTCTCGTCCATAATCTATTTTCTCTCAGTTCGCTGGGCTTTGGGCAGGCTCCAGGATGCTCCAGCATCCCTGTCCATGGGGTCACCGCAGCAGGGTCTGGGCTGGTCCAGCACCTGCAGGTACCACGGGTGCATCAAAGCAGTGCTTGAGGATGGAAGGAAAAAGAAAAAAAAATTCAGTCCTAATTGCACTCCATCAGCCTCTGTGGGAGAAGAACCTGTGCAAGCTAAGGGAGTTGGTTTGTTGGCTGGCACTCCATAAAATAAGCTGCTGTTAGTTTCGTTGCAGCTCGGGTTTTTCTGTTTAATGGGGGAAGTGGCTGTTATCCATCCCCTGTCCAGAGATGCTGCTGGTGATGCCCCTCGGCAAAACCACGACGGGACCTGGGCAGGGCCCTGGGGCTGGAGAAACATCAGGAAAACAGCTGGATGCACCCCACAAAGGTGGGTGGGAGCACGGGGGGAGGCTGCGAACGGCCGGGGCTCAGCCCCTTGGAAAGGAACATTTCTATTTGATGCAAGGCAGTGAATGCGTTTCCACTGTTGAGATAATAACTGAATATTTAAAAGTCATTTTTGTCCCAAATTGGGATTAAAAAGTTGATTTCAAAGTAGCGTATGTGCCTAAAAGTTTTGGAGAGGGATGTTCAGGGTCCCAGGTCTCTCCCCCCGCCCACCCCGCAGGGTTGTTATCTGCAGCGTAGTTACCTCCCGGCTGAAAGGGAAAATCCTTCGAGAACCGCGCGATGCTTTCAGAAAGTCGTGAGATGAATTAAGATCAACGCTTTTCCTTCCAGAAGTTTTTCGTAGCAGGGGAAAAAAATGTTGAAACACTGAAAAGCAGGGATTTCGACAGATGGAGGAATCTTCCTGAATTTTTCCCCTTCGGGAAGGTGTGACAAAAGCTGTGAGGGAGGGAACAAAGTCACCCTGCAGGGGTGGAGGTGACCCAGGAAGCGGCCGTCGGGGAGAGGAAAGCGGCTGCGGGTCGGGGTTTTAAATTTTCTTACAGTGAGATGGAGTTTCATGAGCAAACAGGAGTTTTGCTTATAATAATGAATATTCTAATAATATTCTTTATTAATTTTTAAGGCAGTGTTGCGTGTTTAGCAGACGAGTACAGCTCTGGAGCATTCGGCTCTTCGGTATTTGTGAGTTTTTGGAATTTACAGGTTGAAGAGTATGTGATGTGCTGGACATGAGCAGGTTGTCAGCCAAGTAGAATGTCCAGCTGCAAGCAAAGAGCTTTTTTCAATGTTAATGATGATTTTATTATTTTTAAAAAATATATTATTATGCATTATTTAATTATTTATTTAATAATTGCTTAAAATAATAATTTAAAAAATCCATCCCTGGGTGTCTGAGGCGGTCTGGGAAGGGGTATTTGCCCGGAGAGCGATGGCAGCAAGAAGGTGGATGGGGAGGTGGCCGGGGAGAAAGGCTGCTGCAGGAGATGCAATTAATTTAACAGCAAAAGGAATTAATTTGCAGTAAGGGGGGGGACCAATGGAGAGCTGTGCTCCTGGTGTCAGCGTAGGAATTAGCACAGAAAATAGCGGGAGCTGAGCTGTGAACTCCGCCGGCCGCGGTTATTTACAACGGCCGTCCCGGGAAGCGACGGCGAGGGTCCGGTGCCTGGCAGTCATTCCGACCGTTCGGAAACGGGTTAAGTGTGCGGAGCCACCTGGAATCAAAGCTGCCACAAATCACCTCCAGCCGCCCGCAGCAGCACCCTGCGCCTGCACCTCCAGCCCAGGTGGGGCTGTGGTGGCATCCCGGGGGATGTGACATCTGCGGGAAACCACCTTCATTCCCAGCAAACTCTGAATTTGGCGTGCTATGAGTATCTCCCATCATTTTTTAAAATTATTTTTAATTTTTGTAATTTATTTTAAAATTTATTTTTTAATTTATTTTTTATTTTAAAATTTTATTTATATTTTTTTTATTTTTTTTTTTCCAACTGAATTCCAAGCTGCTCGTGTGTTGAAGACCAAGTCTGGGGACCGTGCAGATGCGTGTTCAGATCACTGTGTGTCTCTCTGGCAATGATGTGATCTTGACGTTGCTCGTGCTGCCACAATCATCCCACAGGCTAACGAAGCCGTGGCTGTAAACGGGTTTCCGAGCCTGCCTCCCGTTGGATTTTCAACTGGGAGAAAGAAAAAGCTTTGCGTGGCCTCCCTTCGTGCTTTTTCTATGAATTTAAGTGAATATATTTGAGGTCCCCCGTGGCCAGGGCAGCGACGGGCGCCTGGACCACGCGGACGGTGGAGATGCTGCGGAGCATCGCGGATGCTCTACCTTCAGGGTACCGCCCCGCGAAGCCGAGAGCGAGAAAACCACGGGAGCGATGCTCCCAGAGTTCCTCCTGACAGTTATTTTTAAAAACAACTCTTTGTATTTACCTCCCTGAGGTTAGAGCAGAGAACACGTGTAAGGGGATGCCAGGCGCTCGCACCGCGCGGGAGGAAAAACCAGCTCCAGGTTTCCCCGTGCAGTTCATTCCTCATCGTGCCTTTCGGGGCTTGTTTACGTTAGCTCAGCCCCCATCAAAACCATGTCTTAATTAAATCTGAAAAATGGACATTTGACTTTATTTTAGAGTGATGATTTCATTCTGCCACGGGTATAAATTTGAGTTATACATAACAGACCCGCTCTCCGCACAGCCCGTTCCTGGATTAGATATATTATTTAAACGATTGCATTTTTTTTTTCTCCCCATATTTTTCAACTGTTTGTTTAAAAAAATTTTTTTTCAACTATTTGGGTTTTTTTTTTTTTTTTTAAAAATCCCAACCCAACAAAGCCCAAGCCAACCACTGCGCTTGCAGCTCGCCTGAAATGAAAAATCTGTGCAGGATTTCCAGCCCTGAATTGGGATTTTTTTCGCGCCCTGTGATGCAGGAGGTGTCCGTGGACTGCGACGGGTGGCTGGTGGGAGGAGGCGCAGCGTTGCATCCAGCCTTGGGTGTTTTGTAAAAATCTGGTTTTGCTGTTCGTGGCATTTGTGCATTTATGAGCAAATTAAAAAAAAATCGATGCCCCAGGTAGGGAATGCCCCCTCTTCCCCCCGCCGCCCTCCAGGTCCCGCTTGGGGCCGTTCTGGATTTTACGTTTCCAGCGACGGCGTCTTGCCGTGCCTCCTGAAAGGTCCCTCCTCCCCCAAATAGAGAACAGAGGCCTCGAAAATGTGGAAAATTAAGAAAAATGCAGAACACATCATTAAATCACGGGCTCCGGAAGCTGCGGCGGTCTTTCCTTCCCCTCCCAGAAGGTCCGCTCCGACCGAAATCTCCAGTTTAATGGTTTCCAGTCTGGATCCCCGACGTGCCATGGGGAACCTCCCCGTTTGCCGGGGAATAAAAGGGAAAATTGGGTGGTAAAAAGAAGAATGCGGCAGCTAATGCGGAACAGTTGCACGTTTACATTCCACATCGCCCCAAGCAAAACTCTTCCTTTTATTTTGGAGAAAAAGCAACTGCTCCCCTCCCCGGTGCAGCGGCTGTGCTCACCTCGTGTTCGCTCATCGGCTCGGACGGGTTTACCTGCAGCAGGTCTTTGCAGAAGCATAGCATGCTCCTCTGGCCCTGCGGGATGCCAGGCAGGCATTTTATTTTTTTATTTTATTTTATTTTATTATTTTACTTTTTAAACTTTTTAAAAATTTTTAAAATTTTATTTTGTTGTGGTTTTATTTTTATTTTATTATTTTGTTGTTAATTTTAGAATTTATTTTAATTTAAAAAAAATTGTTTTGTTTATTTTGTTGTGGTTTTATTTTTATTTTATTATTTTGTTGTTAATTTTAGAATTTATTTTAATTTAAAAAAAATTGTTTTGTTTTTTATCTTTTTCCCCCTTGTTTCCAATTGCAGAGGGCTGGATAACTCCAAACCTGGTTTTGCCAAGGTCCGTGGCAGGGTGCAGCATCCCTTAGATGCTCATCTGGAGCGAAGCCCTGGCTTGTGTCATGTAAAATCTTGGCACATCCCATCCCGTGCCCTCAGGTTGGGGTGTGATCGGCTGCTCCAAGTTATTTGCTTGCTGAGGGCTTTGCTATGGGCTTGTTTCTGTTTTGGTTTTTTTTTTTTTTT
>VZTO01015677.1:0-20312 GCA_013400615.1 Syrrhaptes paradoxus
CCCCATACTACTTGCATTCGTATTTAAAGTCAACAAGAATATGCCCGGAAAAAAGCAGCAGGCAGGAACTAAAATACCTCATCAAACACTTCAGTATTATTAAGAGGGAATGCCAGAAATACTAGCTTTGATGGTTGCTCCAGCCCCTCTACAAAACCAGTTCTGGTTAGGATGGCAAAAGGCAAAAAACTCTAAAGGCAGAAATCAAAGGCTTGGGAAGAGCTTGTCCCACAACCAAGTGAATAACTGAAGATGTGGGGACAGGCCAAACATACCAGCCAACTCCTGGCCCTTCTCTCTTCTGGGCATTTACCTCATTCTCTCTTCTGGACATTTACCTCCCATCACTTCCCGAAGCACAACGGTTGCTGTCCAAGGCTATTTTTTGACTCCAAACACCTCCAATGAAGGCAACCCTGGTGCACGTACAACTTGCCAGAAGCAGCAGCCAGCCTTGCTGCCACATACTCCCCCTTCCCTGATGTGAGGACCAGCATTCCCATGGCTGCAAGACAGTGATTCACCCAAAATCCAGCCCAGAGAAAGAAAGGAACATGGCTCTCTGCTGGGCCAGCTTGCCCAGCTGAGCTGGCTGGTGGCTGCACAAGCACTGCAGCAGAACCCAGTAGCCAGCGTAGAGCAGCATCCCTGCTTCCAGCAGCCCACGGGTACACCACACACAGCACGATGTCAAAACTGCCCCTTCACCTACCCTGCCTGCAATGGTGCACCTGCTGACAGCATCATGGATGGGGACATTTGTATGATTTTGTGCTGAGAGGAGCACAAAGATGTTCTTAAAGGCACTGTGGAGGGGCAGAATAGCAGCCAGAAGAGCAGCCAGATTCATGGCAATGACAGGGGGTTTGTGCAGAGCCCACCCAAACCATGGTTTCTACCATCACTGCAAGCTCCAGGGCATTTTCCCTATGTCTACAACCAGCCACTTGGCTGACCTCTTTTCTACAAGCAGAGATTCACCTTTCTTTCTTTCTTTCTGTCTTTGCACACCAATGGTCCAAGGTTCAAGCCTTGTAGGGATTAGCCACTGCCCAGGAAGGTTGGGGTAGTTCTTCACTGCGTAAAAGGAGTCCGTTTTCTCCCTGTTCCTATCAGACAGGTGGCAGCTGCCTGCTGAGGACCGAAATGCCCACAGAGGCTGAGCCTCAGGCGTCCCTCTGGATTTCAGATGGGAAACCCTCACAACTTGAGCTCACTTCTGGAAACAGAGGCAGGAGGACACAAAAAGGGGCTGAAGAGGAGGCCGAGACAGATGCTGCATCCTACAGCAGAAACCCCAGCAAGAGGCAGCTGGTCTGCGGCTGGTTGCCCCAGCAGACCCACTGTTAAGGGGCTGAAAAGCTGTAACAAGTGGAAATAAGATCAAAATGTTTCTTGCCTTGGGACTGGTCAGGGTCCAGGGCCATGTCTGCCTCTTCCCAGCTATACCTTTTACTACTCTTGGGTTAAAAGACACCAAAGAAAGCTGCAGAAACAGCAAGTGGAGATGGGGAGATCTCATCCAGCAGTTAGGACTCTGACAAAGCAATGCACTTGAAGGCTAGCTCAAGAGTAAAGTAAAGAAAAAAAATTCAAAAGCAGAAAGCCTCAGCCAGAGATAACAGATAGCAGTACCTGGGGAGCTGTCAGGCCCCAGGGCAGGAGTGCGACCAGAGCTGCTCTGTCTGTTTGGAGATTAGATCCATCAAGCCACTGTCATGCCCCTGGCCCCAGACAGCACCCGATGTTTCAATTAGTCTGTGAAGGTACCTGGCAATTGTGCAAGAAGGAAATCCCAGATCTACTCAGGTGATCAGCTTCCCCTCTGAAAGATGAGATTTAATTACTCTGCTGTTGTTACTGCTGCTTACATAGCTGTAAATGCTATTAACGCCCTTATGCTAACCAGCCCTTTTGTAACCCTGCTGAATGATTTCACTCAGCAGCTTCAGGAAACAGCACGTCCACAGGCTAGTTTGCAGAAAAAGCATTTTCCATCTGATCCAAGACTGTCCTCCTGCTCTTTTGTTGGCAGGGGCAGGGCAAGAAAAAACTGGCAGGTATGAAGCAGGGTTTTGTTCTTAATTACCCTTAGGGCCCACAGACCCTTCAGCATGGCATGATGTTTTAACCCTCTTTTGGACGGTCTTATTTCTCCTCTTATCCTGGTTGAATTTTTTCAACTTGTTTTTATCCTGAGGGACTTCAATGTGATTTGAGGTCTTCCCCAGTATTGTTCCTGGCTGAATAGCTATGCAGGTGCAGTACTCAATATCCCCCCAAATATGACTATTAGGTGCCTTGCAAACATACTAGTCCAAAAGATGCTGTGGAAGGTTGCGTGAAACTGAACATGAGGTAGGAGCTCAACTCAGGGAACTATTTGCAGTCTCTCACACGTATATGCATCAAGCCTCCTGCCCAGAACATGAACCTCACCTCTACCTCCTGCCCCAGTTACTCTTATTTAGATTGTACCCCACTGACAAAGGCAGTGCACTGGGAGTGCCTTCACTTCACCACATGACGCTAGGTGTCACAGGCAGAGAGGTTGTGGTCCAGCAGCAAAATATGTCTGGCCAGTGAGACAATGGAGAGAAGCTGCCACATTGTGCTGTGCACCCCAGGCAGAACGGTTTCATGCCTGTGGCCTGTTAGTGGACATTTCCTTTTCACCTCGCCAAGGCAGAGCTGTCTCGTGCTCTGAGGAACAGGGTATTTAGAGAGTCTGACATGCTTTTCATGCACCCTGACCAGAGCAAGCCCCTACTGCTAGTGCCTCACTGTAGGGGAAGCAACACCCACCTCCTGGTCTGCCATACAGGCATGTATGCAGCCCCACAACACCAAGCATACAAAGCCTAAAGATGAGGTGTGAAGTGACCTCCTAAAAGCAGAAAGGGGGAAGGATAAAGTGAAAAGGACCAGCCAACGGTTTCAGGCCACGGGTGTGAGTGTAGGGCAGGAAAAGTCATGAATCACAGACAGGGGGCCAAAGAAACCACCGAAAAAAAAATCATTCAAGGGTAGAGCCAGGCCAGGAGAGTCTCTCTGGTTACTTATTTAAGTCAATAAAAGCCATAGGCAGAAGGGAGTGAACTTGTTGCACTCAGATCAAAATCAAAACAACACTCCTGGAGTTAAAATTATTCAAGAAGTTATGAAACCTGTTGTCAGAGGGAGCCCTGCAAACCTACCCATTTCTGGTTAGTGCAGAACCCTGAAAATATGGTTGTTGACCTCTTCCAGGGATAAATCACAAGTTAGAGACTGTGTGTGCAGACATAGATTACTCCATTCTTCCTCCAGTTACAACTCTGATTCACTGCTTTGCTCTCTGTGAGTTTACAAACTCTGGCAATAAGCTGCAGAACATTAAAAGTACATGAAGTGTGACAGAGAAAAAGGCAGAGCACTGCACTTGTGAACCAGAGGGAAATGAGCAGATGTAACTACCCAGGGCACTCATGCAGTCTCACTTCCAGACTCACCCACCAAATAATACCTTACTGCTGTTGCCCTCTAGGTATAGGAAATGTATTTCATACAGGAAGGGAGGAACTGATAAGCAATGGCTGGGGCACTAACTTGTTTTGTGGAAGATAAAATTCAAATCTTGCTTCTGCCACTAAAATTTTCCACTGCCCTAGTTCAATCATGAAATCCACCTATGCCACAACATTAGCTGGCAAATATTGCCTGCCTCCTGAAAGCTCAGCAAGGATATGCACATGGAGATGCATTGCTGGATTGGAGTGAGAAAGCCCATGACACGGCTGCCAGTTGCACTATCCTTCAAAATTATGGGGCTGAGCTCATAAATCATCTCCAGAAATGCCTCTGTTTCAACTTAGTGTGTGCTAAAGTAAAACAACCAAAAACTTGCTTATCTGCACTTGCCAAGCTGAAAGTAGACGAGGTTCAGGAGCCAATGCCAGCGTGGAAGGGTGGCTATGACCTGCAGCCAGCTGAGGTGCCCAGCCACAGAGGCCCAGCTTTGGCTGTGCAGCTGTAATCCCCTGCCCAGCGCAATGACAGCCATCAGGGGCCCTGCCCATCCTCACCTCTCCAACCACGCAATTTAATCCCTCCTCACCTTCCTCTCTTCTGCCTCTGCAAAGTTGCCCTGAGGAGTTGGGAAGGACTAGACTGGGGAAGGGGAAAGAGCAAGGAGCTTGGTTTTTCAGGCAAAGGAAACAACATTGACTCAAAGGAAGACTGAGAAGAAGAGCACCTCCTGCTGCTTTTAGGAACACTGATAAAGACCATTATTTTGGCACTGCTAACTTCCACAGCCAATGGGGAAGAATTGTTTTCTGTTCTGCTACTCTTTCACAGTAATCCACAGGTCATCTTAACCACACAAAACACATGGAGAAGCTTTTAAATAATAAAATACGTAGTCAACATTCCATCCATAATAGCTGTGCAGTTAAAATCATTAACTGCTGGCAAGTTCAACTCTTCAATTTACAGAACACGTGAGAGTTGTCCTGCAATTACAGTGTGCTTGTTCCCAAGATGTGCTGCACACAGGCTGCCTCTGTATCTGCCTCCTCATAAGATACTGCCATCAAAAGCAAACAGTCTCTTGCTCTTCACATTCTTCATGAACAGCAACAGATTTCTCAAAACAGCCGCAGTCAGCATTAAAAAGAGCTGCTTCCAGTCATACCAAGATTAAGGGTATTTGAGTAGTTCACATCACAGTTATGGCACTACCCAAACCAGGCGTTTGCCAGTCATTGCCTTTAAAATGTGGGATTTGCATCAAACCATTTACTGATGGGAGGTCAAGATGTTTGGCTTGCTTGAACTACAATACTTGCAGCGCTTGAAAAAGCTGGCAGGTTGACAGAAGAGCACAGAATCAGGTGTTTTGATACAAGTCTAAGTTTTGAATTTTATTCCTGCTTCTAAATTAAAAAGAATTTGCTACTTTGTGAATTCCAATTTTATGCTATGCTTCCCCCCCCCCCCCCCTCTTTTTTTTTTTTTCAGTAAATGGTAACATCTGACATTATTTTTGGATCAAAAATACCTTTAATCCTGGAACATCTACATGGGTTTCTACCAATTCACTCCCAGTGACCACATCTTCAACTGCTGACTCACACTCTGTAGCTCTGCATGCAGTCTGCCTTTTTTTTTTTTTAATAAAAATAACAACTTTAAAAAATCCTATCATGCCCTCAAGGTGACAACCATGAAAAGCAGATGTTCCACCTGGTTATGATCACTGAAAGTGGTATTCCTGGCACTCTTCCCTCACTCTTCCCACCTGTGAAGCCATACCCTTAGAGACAGGAGAGACAATAAAGGTCTGCTCTACTGTGGTAACAAGTTAATTAAAACTAACGTTTGCCTCCATATATCACCAGCTCAGTGCGGCAAATCATACACTCTGCACTCGGAGACAGACCTGGGAGGATTCTTAACCACTTTTATTTGCATGTACAGCACCATCATTAACAGCAGTAAGGACTTCTTGCAAAAAGAAGTACGTTTCTAAATGCTTTCAGCCATGAACCAATTTCTTGTTTTGATGTCCATGGCATCTGAACAAATGCAAAGAATAAGCAGCAACATATGTATGCAGCTTTCCTCCCCTGAACACTGGGAGGTACAGAAAGAAAGAAAGAAAAGAAGAAAGGAAGAAAGAAAATGGCAATTCTATGCTCAGCAGTCTTTGCCATCTGTTTTTCTTTTTGCAACAAGACTGTGCCCAAGGGAGTTCAACAAGGTCATCCATGCAGCATTCAGAAGGCTTTGGTAAGTGCATTTTTCTCAACTGATCCAAACACTGCAGCACACAGACTGCTCAAAGAGCTTTCCAAGAGATTTTTTTTTTATACAGGAGCTGTCTAGGATGAGAAGCTGACCATCAACTGTGCAACAGACCTCAAGTATGCATTTGTTATTGTTTTACCAAGCATAGGTAATGCATTATTTCTTTCATCTTCGATGGGGATTTTCCTAAAGACTCAATAGCTTGCCACTTCCAGGTGGATGCAGCATTCCCAAAATATCTGCTTGCAGCTTGATTTTCAGACAAGTTCGGTGGAATTCTGTGCTTTAGAAAATATCATCTACTGCTTCCATGAAAAAAAAAACCCTACACCTTATTTGTTTCTCCACTTGCCATTTCGCTCAAAGCTGCTGTAACCATTTCCTTCCCTTGAATTCACCTCAAAGGCAGTAATCCGCTCCCACTAAAATGTATTTTTTCTGTGTTCTTTGTGAGCATTGCGACAAAATTCATTCCCAATGCTATCAGTTTCAATGGTGACTGAAGGCAGTCTAGGGACGAGACTAAAGGAAGAGAGGAATTAAGATAAAGAACAGGCTGGACAAACATCTGCCAGAAATGGTGCAGGCAGGGTTGACCCGACCTCAAGGCAAGAAAGCGACCTAAGCCAACACTCTTGAAGGCCACTCCAGAAATACCTTATGATTTGTTTAAATTATTTTCATTTACCTATGTTGGTAGTAGAATGACTGGTCTTCCCAGGGCTCTGCATGGGATACCCTGCTCTGACACTGAACAAAGCCCTGAAGGCAGACACACCCCTAAGCATGGGACACCACAACAGTTATCTAACAGCTATGCTGAGGAGGAAACAAAAGCAGGCATAGCGATGAATATCAAAACCAGAAAAATATAACAAGTCTTCTAACGAAGAGGAACTGACAGTGCAGCAGTTGAGGTACTGCTTTGGTATTGCTTTCTAGGTACCTCAGATTAGAAACAATTTGATGATTGAATTTTGAGTCAGACAAAGTCCTTCTATTAATGTTAATGGGTTTTGGATAAGGCTCTAAAACCAGTCCAAGAATTTCAGGAACTTGGATGCAATCCCTGTGTGACAGTTTACTTCCACAATTCTGATTCAAAATTCAAAGCTACAGCTGCAGGTTCAGGTTTACTTATGATTAAATGCTAATAAAATGTCAGCAAAAAGCAACCGGAATTTCAGGATATTCTTCAAGTATATCTGAAGTTTCTCATCAGATGCTGATGACACCAAATCTAAGACCAAAGCTTCATTTGGCCTCTAACCCTAAATGCCAGCCATCATCTCTCTTTGAGGAGGAGCTCCACATGATCATCTCTATTTTGCAAAGGTGCGATTTGTAACACTGATTTCCTCTGAATCATCTGCTAGTCAGGGCAGACAAACATGCAAGGTGGACTAACGTTTTGATGTGTTACAGAAAAACCTAAATACCTATGTCTTAAAAATGGTATCAAGCCTGAAACTACTAAGGGGGCAAGAGCATGCTCTAGCTCTCCCACAACACAGGCTCAAAATTCACACGGACAAAACAAGCCACCACTCTTCCCTTCGAGCATCCTGCCTCCAAGCACATGTACACTGTGCAGTGGGGAGGGCTGCAAAGCACAGACACTTGCTTCTGGGCTGGCTTTATTTAGACAACACGGGTTGCTAAGGGAAGAATCAGGGTTGTGTAAACTCTCTTTATAGAGATCTTGCCCAATTACATAATTCCAAAATATCAGCTTACGAAATATTGTTTCTCCTCTTTCTTGATTAAATCCCACGTCAGTGTCTTGTGGGTCTCAAACAACCCTGTGCAACACACTTGGTAAAAATCACTAAGAAAGTGGGAACCAGGAGAAGTTGACAAAAACCACTCTCTCTCCCTGAGAGAACAAACCTGGAACCATTCACAAAGCTGAGACACAGCTGAACTTTTCGGAGCCCAGACTGCAGGGGCCAGCCAAACGCTGCTGTGGGGCCCCCGTTCTCTGCAAGCAATCCCTGCCACCGCCAGGCATTCCTGGGGGCTTCCAGAAGGTCATCCTTCATCTAGAAGGAGATGAACGGGTTAGCTGCCTTGGAGCTGGGCCAGAGTGCCTTACAGAGATATCTTGTTTCAGTGGAATATTTAAATCTGCTACAGCTTTCTACCAGAGCACTAAAATCACCCTGCCAACTGCTTAAAGTAGCTTGCGAGGGCTGATTGCAAAATTATTGCTTTCTTTCCAGCACGTTGGAAATTTCCATAAGTCAAGAAAGAGGGGTTCCTACTGCCCAGTGCTCATCCAGCAAGTACCTTATGAACTTAAGGACAAATGAAACCATAACGACTGTCCAATCTGCCTCTTGGGTAATTCAGTACAGGAAACTCACACAGTAATTCCTGCACTGGCTCCAGAATAAATATCCAATGAAAATGCCATCTGACGTTGGTCATTTACATGCTGACCTGAGATTTAATCCAAACACTGTTCTTAGCCTCTTTGCTCAGTTTTACTGACCTTTTCCACAGGCTCCTGGAGTGATTCCTACTGAGCTCCACCAACTGTTCAGTTTCATTCCCTTTCCATGATGGTATGCGTGTACCGCCTTAGACAACCACATATGCCAAAATACTGATTTCTAGCATGTTCTGCCAAAACTGGAGGCAAGTGAAAGCAGCTGGCCTTTCTACTGCATTTTGCCAAAGGACTACTTGTTCATCATCTGTCTTTTGTCTGCTTCTGACCCCAAGTAATTCACAAAGCTCCAGGTTCTACATAGCTAGGAGAAGATCAGACCTCAGTTCTGGTGCCCTGAAACTCTACAGTACAGTTTATATGCTACACACTGTTTTATGGGAAAAGTTCCTAATGTGGTGTCTCCTGGGAGGGAGATAAGGACTGCGTATGCCCGTGACTTCCCAGGCTCTGCAAATAGCCCAGGGCAGTCCATTCTTGATTATGCTTTTAATCTATTTTTCTGCATGCCAATACAAAAACACAGAATTGCTGAAGTTGGAAGGCACCTCTGGTAATCATATAGTTTGAACCCCTCCTCACAGCAGGGTCACCATCCCCTAAACCAGGTTGTCCAGGGCCACATTCCAGTCAGGTGTTGAAACCTCCAAGAACAAAGACTCCACAACTCCTTTGGGCAACCTTTTTCAATGTCTGACCACCTTTATGGTAAAAAATGCTTTTCTTATGTTTAAATGGAATTTCCTCTGGCTTGGTTTGTGCCCATTGCCTCCTGTCCTTTCCCTAGATGCCACTGGGAAGAGTCTGTCTCCCTGTTCCTTACTCCCTCCCATCAGGTATTTATTTATTTAAGATCTCCCTGAGTTTTCTCCTCTCCAGGCTGAACAGCCCCAGCTCTCTCAGCCTCTCCTTGTATCTCAGATATTCCAGTCCTGTAATCATCTTCATGGCCCTCAGCAGGACTCACTCCAGTGTGTCCATGTCTTTCATCTGGGGAGCCTGGAATTTGACATGGCACTATAGATGTCTCACGTGGGCTGAGCAGAGTGGAAGGATCATCTCCTTCAATCTGACCTAATGCAGCCCAGGAGGCTGTTTGTCCTGGCTGCAAGGACACATTGCTGGCTCATGTTTAACTTGTTGTCCACCTGGATTCCAGTGTCCTTTCCTGCAAAGCTGCCTGTACCAGGGCACAGGGATATTCTTCTGCTCCCTAAAACTGTATCCCATAGGATTCTTTGACACAGGTCCCTGAACATGGCAAAGTCTCTGCTCTCCTGAAGTCCAGGGCTGTTATTTGCCTTGTTCCAAGTTAACTCCAGTCTGTTCACCACACAAGGCAAAAATTACTTACAAAAGTAGCTTTGAACCAGCCAGTCATCTAAATACATTGATAACTCTGAACCCCAAAAGTTTTCAACTTCACTGCTTTTGAAAAATCTGCCTGTAAGTACCTTGGAAGTAGAACTCCCAAGGGGAAGTTCTGGGATTTGAGCCAAGCCACACATGTGCGTTTACAGAGCCCAACTTAAAATGGCAATACAATTAACTGCTTCAGAGTCTGCAAAATCACTGTGAACCTTCGACTGTCTTTCTGTGCTCTCCACCTCCCCAGTAGAAATCCTCCTTCTCCACAGGGAGTTTCAAGTCTGTGATCAAAAATCTTAGTGATCCTGAAAAATGACAATGGAGAGACAAAAGAGATTGAATGCTAGAAGGAATAATGAGAGGTGGTGTAAGCCAAGTTCATTATTCATGTCCTTACTATATTAATGAGATACTGATTTTTTTTCATTCAAATAAAGCAACTGCTGAATAATATCCAGGCTACCACATCAGCATTTAATGGGATTTAGAAAACTTGGAGCAGAACATAAATCTTGTTTGCTTCAGGATGTCAGGGCTTTGTCCGTTATATTTTATGACACATGTAGCTGCCACTGTTAGACATGCTCTTCTACTTGGAGAACTGATGCCAAAATGATGCAATGGGATTGTCAGCAGCCTATTGTCTGGGAGCTTACCCATCCAAAAAAGTCCTGCTGTGATGCAATATGCTAACAGGTAAACTGGCAAACAAACAAAATTGCTCACTTCTGAGGGTTTAATTTCTTTGCTGCTCTGCCCTAGGTCTCAGCAACAGTTAAGCCAGGAGGAAGACCTGGTGTAGTGCATGAAATAGAGACAGCACGATTTCAGAATGGCCCAACAAGGCTCTCTTATGGCTCTGCTCTTTTAGCTGACACCAAGAGTGACACTTACACAACATACATCACACACTTGACTTTTACCTGCTTTTAAGGAACTAGGCGGCTTGCCTGAATTTTATCATGCTTTTTTTTTTGCAATACTGACTGAAATATTAGGTGTTCATTCAGCATTGGTTTTGACATTTCATCACTGTGAAGACAGGGCTTTCACCCTATCTGAAAAGCAGCTGTGTTGATGTCTGAAAATTCAGTAATCCTAACGGCAGCACCAGTGAAGTAACAGGACAAACATCGTGAAGAGTAAATACGGAATGATTACACGCCCTTACTGCACCACTGTCGATAAGGAAGCATTAGCCCATGAATGTGACTGCATTCACACACTTTGTGAAATTTGGGCACGTCCTGGATGCCAGCATCTGTCCTTTACTGTTTTTCAGTCACCGTTTGATGGTGAGAAGAACACAAATTTCTTTGCTTCTCAGGAGTACTGGGGGGCTCAATTATCTCACTTTCTAAACCAGCAAAAATTACAAAGATGGAGAGTATAATTCACAGGGTCTGCACACTCAGGCTCACATAGACTTGTTACAGAAACACTGCTGGTCCTATCAGAAGAATCAGGCCCCTGGGTACTCTGATCCTCATTAGAAATAAGAAAAAAACACTTTCTAGTAAAAGAAAAAAAGAATTCTCATCTAGGAATTTCTGAAGCTGGTAAAGTCTCACTGGATTTAACTTCAAATGCTTATAACTTTGCATAACTGGGAAATGTCAGAGTAACATTTTTAATGCATCTTTGCGTATAATCAAAAGCATGATTGTCACAAAACCAGATGAGACACACAGCATGCCCCAGACCCTTGATAAAATCTGGTTGCTAAAGCATTCAGCTGCTGTAAATGACCCTTGCAGAGGGATAACTTTTATGAACATCTCGTAACTATTTTGGTCTGTCTCAAATGAAAGAAGAGTTTAATTAGCAACTTTATTCCTGCTACAGACTGTTTAAGGAAGTTAAAAGAAACATGTAGAGCATGCATAATTTTCCACTCAACTCTACAGAAAATTCTAGGATGCTTCTAAATTTGAGCCCTACAGCTAACCCTAGAACTTCCTACAGGTCTTCATAAAACCTGAATTCATGTATGCTAGCCATGTTGTAGGGTCTCTGTATAGGTAAGCTCTCACCCAGCAACAGCTCAAATGACAGGAAAGACACCCCAGGCATAACACTATCTAAAAATTATTAGCAAACAGGAAACAGAAAAAAAGTAATGTTTTTTTCTACCAACTCTGCAATAACTAGATGACTGTCCACTTTCTCCCATTCCTTCTCAGTTTGCCTCCCCATGCTCTTTATTTAATTTCTTTCCCCTTGTCCTTCCCTTGCCCTCTCAGACTCTTCCAGCCTCTGACAGTTTTTGGGGAGCACACAGACCTTCCCATCTCCCAGTGACCCTCCTGAGACTCCTCCTTCAAGTTCTCTCATGTTTCCTGGTGAGCTCTATCTCCTCTTTCATCAGCTGCCTGCAAGTCCTATCCCAGTCTTACAGCACTGGAAAGAAACACAACCCGACAGCATTAATAAATAATAGCTGGTCCCTCCTCTCCCTTTGAACTCCTTTTCTCTAGCTGTAAGCGATCCATCTGCTGCTGAGGCAATGAGCAAAGACCCACCAGGGCCAGGCTGTGGTGCTACCATGTCCAGCCCCAGGGCTGACTCCAGGCCAGGTCCCCATCTGAGCATGTTGCTGGGCGAGCCAACACATTGCTCTCCTCAGCTGCCCCAGTCTCCTACCAGCACCTTGGGTGGAGAAGACCTGGTGGGTCCAGCTTGAGGGACAACAAAGCCCAGCTCCCCCTGGGAATCACGTCCACTGAGGGGGCTTCCTCAGAAGCCTCCCACACCATCAGATTTCAAGGAACAACAACATTTCATCAGGAGACTGTGGACAGCTTGTGACTCCATCACAGTCCCCAAGAAATCAGCCACTGCTCCCTGGTCCTTCCCTGTCTGGTGCCCAAGACTTTTCTCATGAAAACCCATTAGATTTCATGACTCATCCCTCACCCCAGGGTAAAGCTAAGAAAACAAGCAATGACAAGACAGAGAAAAGAATAATTGTCATATGAGAAAAATTTATAAGCTATTCTTCCCACCCAGGTCTTCCCCATCTCCAGACATGAGAAAAGCACCAATTAAATAATTCCAGCAGACTCCTAGAGCTCCAGCAAAGGCTGGGTGTGAGGGACACCAAACGGCCCTACTGACTACCGACGCACTACAAGGGCCAGTGGAACCCTTAGTGCTAATGTCCTTATGGTGTAGGGTCACATTTCTTGGAGCAAAGGAAGTCCTCTCTGCTCCCCAGCCTGACATGAGGTAGTGCTGAAGCTGAATGGATTGGTGGGAGCAGAGTTCGGAGAGACCCTGGTACTTGTGAACTTGAGATGGAAGACTAAATCCCTAGTGAAATCCTAGCTGCCTTGACATCACAAGCGAGGCAGGAGCCACAGCGGAGCACACTTGCTCAGCAACCCAATGTGCAGGCTTTAATCAAGACCCATGAGACATCAAAATGCAATTACAGTCAAAGAGGTGATATAGGACAGCATCTCAGTATCCCGTATTTTCTCTCTTCTAGTAGCTTGCTCCAGTTAGCTCAGGTTTTAAATCAAAAGGATGTTTTCTAACCGAGGGTGCTGCAAACCACAAGCTGAAAAAACAAGCCAGGTTATTTTTTGCTCTTTAAAAAAAACCACCACCACCCACTAGGGATCTTGCCCAATGGTCAAACCTGCCCAGCTGCTCATTTGTGTGCACAGCTGTATACAATTTGTACAGAGCTCTACAGCTATAGGAGCAGAAGGAACAGAGCAAAAGCAAGTTGCCACAACCAGCAACATTAAAAAGATTCTTTTTACCACTCATCTTCCCAGTAATTAAGGTAGCTATGTCTGGGTTTTCTGGGCAATTGAACCACCCTGGAAGAATCAACCCCAACATATTTTCAACCTGTGTTTTTGTTTACTCAGAGAGGGCCAATTTTTAATTCATTTCTTACAAGCATTCACAACAGGCCTGGATTATCAAAGAGCTAGCCTTAGCCTAATCAGGAGGGGAAAAAAAGCAATGCTCATGTAATGAACTCTTGCTAAATGACATCAAATACATGTAAGGAGATTTTGATCTGCTCCTGGAAGTTCCACAAGCACACACACAAAGTGAAATAAATATGGTGGATTATTTATTGCAATTTCTTCACTCAACTCTAAGAGCTTCTGCCAGAAATACAGTTCCCTTGCATGGAGCAGAAACCACAGAGGCCCGCCTAGGGCTGCTCAGCATGCAGATGTGGTCCAAACTTACTCAATGCTGCTGGTTTCAATTAGGGACTAGAGCTGGCAGTTTAATTCAGTCTTACCAAAAAAAAAAGGTCTCTCTGAAAAGGTGCAGCATATGCACCAGTACCTCCCTGTGCAGGAAATAAAAGCCTTGTGTAGGAATTTAGTAATTAGCAGATCACACCATTGGTTCATCCCATCTACCTTTGACCAGGGGGCAACTCCTAATGTTTAAAAGGCAGAAGAAAACAACCTTCAAAAGTACCTTTAGCTGTATTACTTTACGGAGGCGGGAAAAAAAAAAGTCCTCATGACCTATGCAAACAGTCAGCTTATGCCCTGCAGCACAAATTGCGATTACTCCTCTTACCATGCGTGGTTGCAAATGTTACTATTAGTCATAAAATTATCCAACCCTTAAAAAAAAAAAAACAGCCACACCACTTGCATCATTGGCTCCTGCAGCACAGAATTAATTATGCTGAAATCACCCAACACATAAATGATACACTTATTTTATAAATAATGCTTTTTAACTTAATGGTGTAACTCTCTTCTGCTATGGGGCTGAAGGAAACCAAAAGACTGATTTCATTTCTAGAGCCAGCTTCACTTCTGCTGTAGGACCAGCTTTAACCCTTCTCTCTTCATGGGAATTAAAAAAAAAAAAAAAAGTAGATACAAATATCTTACACAAGTAAATCCTGTCACAAATAAATATTTTCTGCCTCAGCCATTTTTGCTGTTCCTTCCCTTTGGTCCTTCGCAGACCTTACGATATCCCTGAGCACTGAAGCCACAGAGCTAGCTGCTGTGCTCCAGACAAAGATGTACCTGGATTCAAGGGAACGTCAGAGCTCAGTCATGCCCATTTGTGTTCTCTTCCATTTTTAAAACAAAGTTGCTCTGGACCGCGTTGGCTTTAACCCAGTGTGAGCCCTTCCACTGGCTTCTGTGGGCTTAGATCCAGCCCTTGGCCCTCACTCTACCCACATTTTGATTAGCTGCAGCTACCAAGGCAGACAGCTTTGTTGCTTAGCCAATTTTTACCATGCAGCCCCACGAGTAACTCCTGGTTCACTCACCTTCCTGAGCAGCCGCCTGCATGACAATTTTTGAAAGAGGTTGGCTTGGATTTTTCAGTTTCAGGTAAGCGGTGCTGGTTTCACTGTGGCCTTTCCCAACAACTCCAGTAACTCAGAGGGATCCAGTTATGCAGATGAAGGATGTATTGGTTTGACCATATCAAATCTCATACTAGCTTGACTTTAATTAGCTCCTTATGGGCTGGTTTTGATCTCAGAAATGCTGCGGTAAAACTGGAGTAACTCCCTGAGGAGCAGAGGTTTGAGAACAACGTTTGGCCCTTGCAGTGAAGTTCTGACCTTCTTTTACGCTCCTGCAAGGGCTGATGAGCAAATAGCCATGAGAGCAGCTCCGGGCAAAACCAGACTTCGAGGGCCCAGCTTTCAAACCCACATGCTCCAAAACCAGAAAGCTCACCCATGTCAAGTGAGGCACTTCTTGCAGTGGCGTCCTACACTCCCCTCCCATAGGAACTCTTGGGGATGAGAGGGGCTTGCGTAAAGCCAGCCCCTGGGGAAACCCAGGCATTTCAGCCTGGCTTGACAACAGTGCAAAGGACAGGAGGGTAAAGCTTCTCCTGCTGTAGAGTAGCTGAAGCTGAGTGCAGCCAAGGGGTGTTACTCCTCCCAGGTTCAATTCAGTACCAGCATGTATACGAGGATCTGGGCAGAGGTTCACCTGCTCAAATCAGAGCTGTGCTTGGCCCACAGCCTTGCAGGACCCACGAGCAGCTCTCTGCACCTTCTTGTCCTTGCAGTGCACGATGCTGACAAATACTGCTGCTACGTGGACATCTTACTTCCACTCCAGTGCTGTCTTCATACAGATATTCAAACAGTGTGGGCTGCTTGACTGTTACCATGTCTTTGTGCAGCACAAATAGCCTGGCTGAGGTATGGGCCTGCTGAAGGAAACTACACGAGGTTCTTGGAAGCAACCGATGGCATTTGGCCACTCATGTAGGAAATACACTTGTACAAACATACTTGCAGACAGTTCTTCACCAGCTCCCCATCCCAAAAGGCTGACAGGGGTTAGTTCATCCACCTCGGGGATGGCATTGACCTGTTGGCTTTAACTATCCCCACCCAGCTGCCCCTGTCCCAGTCTTTTCCATTACACTTATTCTGACCTCTCGGAAGTTGTTTCCTTGAATGTTTATCTGTAACCCTAATCCTAGCTCATGCTCTGGCTATTTCTCATTGATCCCTGGCCTCCCTGTGTCTTGATCCCTTTGCAACCCTTCCAGGAGACACCATCCGAGCATGGCAGCTTTCTCCTCTACAACTTCTCTATCAGTGCTGCTAGGCCATTTCACTTGTTTGAGACCTGTATCACCTACAGCCTTTCCCCCCAAACCATGCAACTCCAACAGCATCAGAATGAAGCATTTCAATACAGGTCTCATTCAAAGTAACCAGGACTGAAATGCTCCTACTAGGCCTGCATGGTGGGCAGGCTTGATTTTTGCAAGTTTGATGGTCTGTGCTAGCAGCAGCCAAGCGTACCCCAGGGAAAGGAAAGAGCTCCATTTTGCTTTACCATCCATCTCCCCTTCACGCAAGCCATTGAAGAATCAGCCGCAGTGAGCTGCATCTTATTCTGCTTGAGGGTGATAGGATTTTTGCCATTGATCTCCAGAGGAAAACCATTTGGCTTATACCTTTTTGCTGAAGGATGCACATAGGTGGCTGGAAATGCATAAATATTATGATTTATGCTGGCACCCAGTCCAGCTGTAACCCTTTCTTGTATAACAGTTTAGCCTCTATCTATACTGAGTCCTTCTTGATTACCTTGAAACTCTTACTCCACCATCGCTAGGTCCCCAAGCAAAGTGCACAGGATTGTTACCTGAGTCCCTGTAGACCTATGCCCTGCAGCGTTGTGACTCAGGCCAGGTACGTGGTGGAGAACCTCAGTTACTGCTGCTCACCACCACCAGCAGCTCATGGCTGCACGAGGGGGTTTCTGGGACTTGCCCCAGAGCCAAGAAGCCTAGATGACCTGATAGCACCAGCATCTGCCCTTGAATTGAGCAGATGGATAAAAACAACCATGTGCACATGGCCAGGAGGAAGTGTCCTAAATTGCGGCACTGCCCACATGATTGTTAGCTGTGACAGGAGTAGCTCAGCTCCAACTCCATGTGCAGCTGGCCCAGGAGGCAGCTCTGCCCAAGGCAAGTTGGGTACAAACAGTGGCAGAACCAGATTGGGGACTGGATAAGAGCAGGTGACAGTCATCTTCTCAGAACAAGGTCTATCATTCACTTGCACTTCTCTCTGGGTCATTAGAAGACCCCAGAGACCAGCAGCAACCCACCCTGAGCCAGAGGGGTGGCTGGAGTCCAGATTCATCTCCCTAATTTCCCCGCTTCTACCCATCTTCACCAGCATTGCCCACTTTACATCCAGTTCCCCTGGCCATGACTTCTCAACCTGCTCTCTGCAGCATCTCCAGCACCACAATTAAAGGCAGAAGGGTTTTAACATCATGAATTTTGACAGATTCACAAGCATCCCTGCTTTGTTTTATCCTCAATTCCTAAAGCTAAATTTCTCAGGCGAGACAGAGAAGGTCCATGAGCTAGAGATGGGAGAAGGCAGAAAGGCTCTTTGTGACACCCTGTTCTTGGGAGCCAGCACAGCCCTCCTTAGCAAGTGGAGAGGTAGCACACAGTAACTGACACCAAATCCCCATGCAGACCTTCACATCAAAGCCTTCCTGCTAGAGTGCTGCTGAGTCAGGCACTGATGGGCTGTGCAGGGATGGGAAGTCTGTCAAATGCTGCAGAGCATGGAGGCTGTCAAGGAGACCCCTTCACCTGTGAGCAAGGCAGACCTGGCCCTCTCACATGGGATAGTGAGGCAGGAGGACGCAAGTCAGTTGTGAAGTTTTATATTGAAAAATGGGGAGAATTTATTACAGGGTTGAAATGTCAAGATCCCTACAGACTGTCTTGGTGCCCTCTGTGTGCAGCTGTGCCCTGGTAACCTCTAAAGAAGGTCCTGCAGTGATCTTGGCTAATGGGAGCATAAGCAAGACTCAGAAATTAAAAATTATTTTTCAGAATTCTAAACTTTTTTTTTCCACAACAATAATATTTTCGTATTAGTGAGTTACAAGTGACAACTCTTTGCTCTGAGATCTCTGCCTGCTGAGATATAGTTGCTTTGTATTTTCTTTATGAAAGTGCCCAACACCTTCAGGTACTTGCATACCTGCCAGCATTTCAAAACTAAAGAAACATCTGGGGGGAAGAAACAGGAAGATCTCACAGCTTCAATTAAGCAAAGCCTCTGTAGAACAACTGTAGATTTTAAAAGCCTCTGTAAAACAACTAAGGAACAAGATGTTAAAAAAGAACATGGGTACTCTCCCCAATTGACTGCAGGCTCGAAATATACGTGTCTCTGGGTGTAGTTCTGGTCTGCAGAGGCGCATACACGGTGCAGAAAGACCCAAGGTGGGAAGAGCAAAGAATGCTGCAGGCCAAGGCAAGGAAAAGCTGTATGAAAGCAGAGTGAGCTGTACAGAGTAGCCAAGGGGGGCCACAAAAGGAAAAGAAAAAAAAAAAAGCACATGACTGTATATTGCCAATATATTATTTGCATTCTGTTGCATTCTCCTTAGGGGCACAGAGGGGCTCCCACCTGTGACACATGATGGTGCAAACTGGCACATGCATTGGGAGACACATAGACAGTGGGAAAGAGCAGGACTAGAGAGAGGGGCCTGTGCAGAGGAGGAGGAAAGGGGACAGAAGCGCAACAGCAAAGAGGACTGACTGCTGATCTGTGTTCACATGCACTGGCAAAGCAGCACTGGGGGAGGCTGCAATTTCCCTCCACAGTGTATAGACCAAGTTGTCGAGGAGCTGGTGTGGGACGCTGTCAGAATTTGAAATGGAAATGCATGGTTGCAACCCTAGAAAGGAAACTTGCAAGCATCACAGCCATGTCATGTCTTATTTATTCCAGGATCTGACCTACTGCTTTCGAGAACATTGCTCTTCACCCTGAAGGACCTCAGAAGGGAAAAACACTGTAATATGTAGCCAGCTGTGTGTGCAGTCCCAGGAGCTTGGCAAGAGAAAGCAAGGCTTCCAAGGTCATGAAAACATCCAGGGGAACACTATGAAAGAGCACTAAGTAGGTGAGGTCAGTGACATGCAGGTACTCGCGTGCTGGAGTGGACAGGTATGTATGAAGAGGAGTGAATACACAGCGAGAACATCTACACGCCCAGATAGCACAGAGAGGAACACGAAGCCGTGAGATGAGGGGGGTGGACAGCCTCAGAGGTGGAGGGATGGAGCCTTTCAGCAGGAGGAGAGATGTTTTGCAGGGAGAATCAGAGCGATGCGGGGTGTGCCTCCATGTCAGTGTGGGTGGGGAAGCTGGGAGGTGAGAAAAACTGGTACAGCAGCACATAGAAGTGAGCATGTGCTGCAAGCATTGACGCCCACACTGGGATTGTCCAGGTGCTGATGACTTCCCCTGGGCAGGGAGCGGGTACAGAAACTGCAGCACACATCTGTGATGTGCCTATATATGTACAATGATTCCTGGGGACACTTTTATATGGGACACAGCCGCACTTATTAGACAAATACTATTTACTCAAGTCTCTCACCTCTGGCACTTCCATTGCATGAGTATCCTACACAGAGACAATCCTTGGCTGTCACCATGCATGAGGGAAGATAAGAGAGACCCTATGTTGACAAGGGACCAACACTGGAGAGAACGCTTGTTTGCTAGTGCCTGAAACCAGAAACCACTTGCTCCTTTGATTGACAGCAAGTACAGAACGCAGCCTGCATCATCCAGGGTTTTCTAAAACATCATCCAAGTCTGTGATCTCACAAACCCCAAACTGGGTCTTAACATTAGCCCTAATGTTAAAACATTAGGATAGAGTATAATGAAGTGTCCCACACCCTGGCTCTACACAAAGGAAACCACTGCAGCCTGAAAGGCTCTTATGCAGAATAGTAAAGCTGGTGTGGAATACACGTCTCTGGTCTACAAAGCAATCCACTGAGAATTGTCAGCAGGTCATTTAAGAGCAGCAGCATGCTGCCTAGATGCTCAAACCCTCACCTCACCTCCACCTTCCACTGTGGCAGCCTCAGGCTTGCAAGGAAAAGCTGCAACTAAAAGCCAACCATGCCCTGGGCTGCATCAAAAGAAGCATTAGCACCAAGTCAAAGGAAATGATTCTCCCTGTCTGCTCTGCTCTTGTGAGACCCCACCTGCAGTACTGTGTTCAGATGTGGGGCCCCCAACATAAAAAAGACATGGACCTGTTGGAGAGAGTCCAGAGGAGAGCCACAAAATTAACCAGAGGGCTAGAGCACCTCCCCTATGAGGACAGGCTGAAAGAGTTGGGGTTGTTCAGCCTGGAGAAGAGAAGGCTCC
>VZTO01015677.1:20366-30528 GCA_013400615.1 Syrrhaptes paradoxus
TGATTCTATAAATGCTCACTACAGATCAGTTCCATGCAGCCCACCTTGGGTCAAGGAAGCACATGTAAAATTGCCCAGCTGCCTACCACACAATGGAGGTTAGCATCAAATTCCCTGGCCACCTGAAATAACACAGGTGAAGTGCAGGTGCTGCAATTCTTCTGCTGGGAAATAATCTTTCTTAACCCAGAGCAAACAGGTTTGGTTAGATATGCTCGGCAAACGTGAGGAGCACAGGTGCCTTCAGAGCAGAGGACACTTAACAGGCACTATCATGAGACTATCTTAGCTCATGATGCAAAATAAGGCTAGACCTTTGTTTTCTTGGGAGATTCAATTGCTTGTTTCTGGACTCTGGGCTGATTTGGCTGTACTTGGAGCACACAGGGACCCTGTATATGTGGAAGCTGCTACAGGTGGAAATGCTTTTAGAACCTGAGATACGCACAACTGCAGAGAGTAGGTTACAGCCATTTATTTACAAAGCTACAGATCCAGACTGTACTACCACGTACACTTTAAACAATAATAATTTTATCGGGATTATTTAAAAAGGAATGCAAAGAAATGCACACAGGAATTTGTACAGTTTCATTTAAGCCATAGTGAGATGACAAACCCCAAGCACCCACAACAGACATAGCTGGTAAAATCCGAAAGCACAAAAGAAGAATCATGGCCTACATGCCTGCAACTGTACAAACATATCTACTACGTTCATGAGAAAAAGTACCGATGGTGTATGCCTCTGCCTTGGACTTGAGGCAGAGCAGCCCTCTGGAACTGATCTAGGTGTTCCTGCTCCGGCAGGGGGATTGGACTAGATGATCTTTTGAGGTCCCTTCCAATCCCTAACATTCTGTGATTCTGTGATTCTGTGTGAACTACCAATGTAGCCAGGGCTGGACAAGAGCTGTCCCTGAGGATTTGCTACCAGCACAAGAGGGGGCTCAATTCCTTTCCTGCCCCATCACCACTTTCCCTCTCATTCTCTCCTTTTTTTTTTTTCTCTCCCTTCTTTTACTTGAACATGTGTAGTCTGGGAGAACTCCCAAGCACCACCTCTTTCAAGGACCAGCCCAGTATCATTCACCCAAGCTGTCCTCCCCCCAGGGGCCTCTGCCCTCAGCCAAGAAATGCATGAAGCCCCACTCTCCTGAAAAAAGCTTTCCAGTAACTAAAGCCTTAAACTGCCTTTGCACCATATCACACAGCAACAGAGAAATACACTCGGATCTAACACCACAGGATATGGGGTCTTGCTCAGCCTGGTACCACCTGAACAACCCTGGGAAATAGTGGCTGGTCACACCACTTGAACCACTCCAGTTCAAGGCCTGAGACAAGAATTATAAGCACTTGTCAGACCTGCAGAGCCCAAGAAAAGCACCTCTGTGAATTTTAGCAGCTTGACTTTGATAAGAGATCGCAGTGAATCTTGCATATGCCTAGCTCTGAAGAGGGGATGCAGCAGAACAGTGCAGTGGTGGATTTCAAACAGACTTGTTGCACAACTAAATTTATCACACGAACACGGGGGCACCCTCTAAGTCATACTCCAGCCCTCTTCCCTTTGCCAAAGTGCTGGCGATGCATACTGTCCCCGCTTCAGGGGAGCACCAGTCCCCTCCCAATGCCTTCTCTAGAGCAATGCGGGACCATCACAGGCAGTCAGCTGGTAAATATATGGCTTACAAATGGACTGTAAGAGAAAATGAATACACTGAAAAATATCTAGCAAACAAGTACAGTATCAAAGCTGAACATGGTCATTTAATTTTCATTTAACGTTCAATTTTGTTTTTCATAAAAAACAACTTCAAATCCAAATCAGCCCAGTAATTGCTGCCAATGCTCCAACTACCTGTAGGAATCACAAGCTTATCGCTGGAGTGCAGCACTGAGGAGAGTGGGCAATCTCCTCTTCCTGCCTTTCAAACCTGCCTGGGAATTCAGGTGAGGCTGGAGAAGGGCTCTCCCAGCAGCAGGGATGGTCATTGTGCCATCCTTCTGTCTCATGAGCAGGCGAGTGACAATGGAGATTTTAGTCTTGCTGGCATGATTCCTCTGGTTCTTCTTCAGCTTTGGGGTTAGCCTGGCATTCGCAGGTGTGGATGCAAGTCCTGGAGCATCTCTAGAAGTGTTGAGCCCTTTGTGAGGTGCATGGACATCCCTGCCCAGTCTGAAGTGCTTCTTCTGGCCACAAGAGTGTGTGCCAAAGCCAANTCAGCAAGTATTCTGAATCCTGGTGAGATGCCAAAACAGCAAGGTCCTCCCCGCCTCAGAACCCAAGGGAGCCCTAAGCCAGCCTGGAAACCAATCTAGAACCAGAACCACAAAGTGATCCAGAACATGATCTAGAACTAACAAGCAACCTAGAACACTGCCTAGAATCATAAAGCAGTCCAGAACATGTGTTAGAACCAACAAGCAGGCTAGAACATTATCTAGATCCATAAAGCTGTCCAGAACGTGCTCTAGAACCATAAAGCCATCTAGACACAGATCTAGAACAATCTCCCTGCCGAAAAGCCCAACTCCAGAATTCAGACCTGCTCTAACTGCACCAACACCATCCCAGCTCTACAAACAACTGTCTGTAAAGGACTCACTGCGTGTCAAAGGCCCTGATAAGGGAAGGCCCTGGGATGTCTCAAACATCTTGGTTGTAAAAAGGCAATAGGCAATAATCCTGCTCCTTGCTGGTAAGAAGCAAAGAACACACCAAAGGCTTTACTCCCCTCACTAACCAAGGACAAACTTTTGCTTAACAAGGTCATGGCCCACAGCTTGAAAGCACCAACAAGGTGTTCAAGAAACATGTAGCTGTGGTGTTTCAGGACATGGTTTAGTGGGTTGGTGGTGTCAGGTTGATGGTTGCACTTGATGATCCTTGAGGTCTTTTCCAACCTTAATGATTCTGTGATTCAGTGACACACCTGGCTTAAGCCCCAGCAGTGTCAGTGCCCCTCAGGGTCACTCCAGCCCCAGCCCTCATGCATTCCCAGTGCCAGCACAAAGAGCCAGGCGATGCCAGGAGTACAGGGTGCCAGCATCAGGAAGAAATCTTGTACTAGAAGCCTTGCCAGATTTGTGTGAAGGGGAAAGAGCAGGGGACAGCCACCTTCTCCCCCAGCCTCCCCATAAGTCTGCAGCTGGTGGTGCTTTCTTCACCTTGCCGGGTTTTAGGCAAATAAATCCTTCACAGAAAAAAAAAGTAGCCCTGAGCCGGTCTGATATAGAGTGCAATTCATCTTGCAGGTGCAGGAAGCATATTTTCCCATATATTTTATATTTTGCCTCTCTTGAGCCATGCTAAAAATACATTGACGTCCATCACATAGACACTCCTCATTCTACTTCTGGCAGGGAAAGGAGACAGAAGCCAGTGCCTCCCTGAAAGTTTTGTTTCCTTCACTTTACTTCACCGGAATGAAACCACAGAGCGGTGCTCGCAGGAGGGAGGCACCTGTGCCTGGAGCCAAGACAGGAGCAAGGATGGAGCCTGCCAGTACCGCATCCCCTCCAGCTCTCTGCTTCCGGTACACCTAATGTAATGTAGACCTGTCAAAGGGCTAGCACACATCCTCTGTATGCACCTCCACACACAAACAGAGGGGCCACTTGCCAAGCTAGCTGGTCAAATGCATAAGTCACAGCTAGTTGCAGCCATCCCAGCTTCTCTGGTTTCTCTGTTGTTTGCAGGAACAGGGGAATTTCACCTCCCTTTCAGCAGAAATGGTTGCCAAGCAGACCATGATCATGCCTTCCTAGTTTTTTTTTTCTTCCTGCAGTTGTCCCAGGTTTCCCTACAAGCAGTGCCTGCCAACCCTTGCTGCAAAAACAGAAATCTCAATGCAAAGCTTGTTTATGTTTACTCTGACCTTTATTAGGCTGTCAAGGAGTGCTCATTTTGTTCCAGCACACCCATGGTATTGGTCAGATTGCCTCTTCGTGAGCTATCAGCACTGATAACTGCAAAACCCACAGCAGTTATTTATCCCTGCAATGGTCACCATTTGCCATTGTGGTGCACTTGTGCATACTGCAGATGGGTCTTTCCACAGATGAAAGGAATAGGATTTAGGGACCAAGTCCCCACCTCAGCTGCATCCTTCCACCCATTTCTTGCCCCAGGCTGTTGAATTCAGGCAAATGCAATGAATGGGAAAGGTCAGAAGCAAAACCTGTATTCTGAGGGCCCAGACAAGTTCATGCTGCTGTGTTATACACTCTAGCAAAGTTGGTTCTCAAAAGATGGGGTAGCGGCATGCGTAGGGCAGACAAACCAGCAGGACTGTGCTAGCAGGGCAAGGCTGTTCCAGCAGAATAGTCAATAATGAAACAACATGCTTTCTGCTTGCACTCAAGTCATTTGGAGCCCAATTCATTATTAGTTTGAATTAATGGCCGCTAAGTATTTCAAAAGGATAACAATTAAATTGATGTCATGGTTTAAAGGCCACCCCACAGCCTCTTGCTAAAAAAAACTCGTGGGCTGAGGCAAGGACAGGGAGAGTTCACTCACCACTTGTGGTCACAGGCAAGAAAGAGACTCAACTTGGGAAAACACAAAACCAATTAAATTTGTTAACAATCAAACACAGAGCAAGATAATGAGAAAGAGAACTACATCTTAAAAAGGCACCTCTCCCCCACCCCTCCCTTCTTCCCAGGCCCAAAGGCTTTGTTCCTGATCTCTCTACCTTCTCCCCCTGCCAGCACAGGGGGCAGGGAATGGGGGTTGTGGTCAGTCCATCCTGTGTTGTCTCTGCCGCTCCTTCCTCCTCAGGGGAGGGCTCCTCACAGTCTTCCCTGCTCCAGCATGGGGTCCCTCTCACCGAAGAGCCCTTCACAAACTGCTCCAACGTGAGTCCTTCCCACGGACCGCAGTTCTCCACCGACTGCTCCAGTGTGAGGCTCTTCCACATATTCACAGCCTCCTTTGGGCACAGTTCCTTCTTCCAGCATGGGGCCCTCCACGGCTACATCTCCATGAGCTGCAGGCGAGCTCTGCTCTCCGTGGACTGCATGGGGACAACGTGCATCACCAGCTCTTCACCACGGGCTGCAGGGGAATCTCTGCTCCGGCACTTCCTCCTGCTCCTTCTCTTCACCGACCTTCATGTCTGCACAGTTGTCTCTCTCACACCTCACTCCTCTCTCCACCACAGGGTCTTTCACTGGCTCCCGAGGAACTCCCAGCTCTCAGGCGGGGGCTGCACTGGGTCGGCTGGGCCATGGCAGGGGCTGGGCAGGCAGCAGCTGGATGGACGGACTGGCCAGGCCCTGCCTGGGGCCACACTCCCGCTCCCTGTGGTGTGCCCTCTCTTCAATACATCATTCGCAGAGGTGCTGATGGGCTCGGCCCTGGCCAGGGAGGGGTCCAGCCTGGAGCTGGGAAACTTCCAGCAGTTTCTCACAGGGGCCATCTCGGCAGTGTTTCCCCCCCTGCTACCAAACAAACTTGGAGCTGGGGGAACTTTATCAGTTACTTACAGGAGCCATCACTGTAGCCCCTCCCCTGCTACTGACCAAACAAACCCACCACACAAAACCACAACAATCAACATCTTTGCCGTAGAGGCTAACTGAGGCATGGTCTGCTGAAGCAGCTCATTCTGAAGCTTCACCTGCTCAGCAGCAGAGACAGGGATGGTGTGCATCCCTATTTGCCTGTATTTTTGATGTAACCACCAGACCAGAGTCCCTCCTAGAGGCTGGCAGACTGCTCTGGAATAGAGAGAAACAAGTGGTCTTCTAGTGTGGGCAGCTACTGAGCGCAGCAAAATCTTCAGCAGCTTGTTCTGGTGGGGTGGCAGCGGTGAATACTCACTGGGTTTCTTACAGCAGCCAAACCCCACATCTGCCCAAAAAACGCTCCCTAAGCAGGGAGGTCCTGCAGAGCCTGCAGCTCTGAAGACATCCAGGAGTAAGAATTGGCCTCCCTGACTGTTTATGTGATATTCAAAGAGAGACAGAGAAGGAAACAGCTCTGAGAATCAGGATTTCCTACTGTGTCCCGAGATTGTTCTGGCAATGCCCTACTCTCCCCACTGCTTCAGCATCCCCCCAAGCACCCCCCAGCAGGACATCCCCACCTCTTGCAAGGAGACCCCCAAGAAGCCAGCAGGCATGCTGGGCACTCTGCGTGGAGAGATTTAACACTGTTTTCCTCTCCCCCTCGCCAGGCTCCGCTGGGTCAGACACAGCATTTGGCAAGAGAATTGCTCCCTTCTAATTTTATCCTCCGGCTCTCCACCCAGGCAGCAGCAACTCAACTGCTATGGAAAGCTGGGCAGCACTGAGGTGAGGGCTGGGAGACATCGCCTTCAAATGGCCCATGCAGCCACAAGCTGACAGCTAAATATAAACCGGTGGCGGGCAGGGACTAAAGCAAATCCCTCCACATCACTCAGAGATGGAACAAGGACAAACAGCTCCCGGGATCTGTTCCCAGGACCCAGGCAGCACTCGCAGGACTCGCTTTCAGCACAGAGGGATAATTTAGGTTGCAATCTTGCAATAGGATCCCACGTGTTTTACATATTTTTGGACAGATCTGGAGCTGATGCACTTTGGACCCTGGCACAACATGCTGAGCAAGTACCACTCTGCAAACACCACTTGTACAAGAGCTTGGTCCAGATCCTTGCATAACAGTGTCTTCTCCACCATGCTGCCTACTACAAAATGGTTACCCGGGAATGGGATGTCTTCACTGCTGAGGCTGATAGCTGTAACATTACAGTCGCTGCTGTGGGAGTCGGTGCTTGGGGTGGGAGTTGAGTGGGGAGGGTTTTCCCCTGTGCCTGGATGCAAACTTACACTGGTTCTAGCAAACACCACCTGTTCCTCTGTGCAAGAGAAAAACACCAAAAGGGCATGGAAAGCAAGACAGAAATGGAGCCCTGAGGATTCTGAAGGGAGCAGAGGTAGCATGAACCTCAGCAAATCCAGAGAGTTTCTGGATTAAATGCTACCTGACCATGGATCATAGGACTACGCACAAACCAAGCATCTTCTTTAATTTTCACTGTACCAAGAGAAAAGGGACTTTACATCCTTCATAAATAAAGAGGGACACGTTAAAAATTCCCAACTACATTAGCAAATCCTTTTCCTACAGAAACAACTGGCAAAGTCCTGAGCATTTGCTAGACATGCAGGGCAAAACAGGTAACCACACTCTGCAAATCAAGCAGAGCAGCTGCAGCATTGAGCACAATGCTCTTTACAGGGAAACCAGATGTCTTGGCAGACACCAACTACAGTAAAAAGCCATCGTGGTACTAACCTTCAAGGCACCGAACACCCTTATGACACCAAATAAGTTCTTAAACACCTCGGCAGAACTGCTTATGGTCCCCAACAGCTTCTGTAACTATTATCCCTGCATCTTCCTCCACTCCTTTCAGAACTTTGAGTCAGTCATTTACTCTGTGCCCTCCAACTCTTTTCTGCAACTGTTCTCTTTTTGACCTCTGCACCCAGGACTGCCAATTCCGGCCTCTCTGCTCCGCTGAAATCCCAAGTATTTGCTTCTAACACGGCCTTCAGTTCCTTCCCTAACTTTTTAGTGGCCATTGGCATTTTATGATCACTCTGCTCTGACACTCATCTCCCTATGCCCCATTTTTGGCCACTTCTTACTTTTGTTAAATAATCCCTGTCATCTGTATTCTCAAATGCTACCTTTTCTCCTGCTTGTCTTGTCTTTTACTTTTCTGTCTTCCTCTACTTCTACATGAGCAGCAAGACTTGCTAAAATATTTCTTTCCCCTCCCTGATGTGCTTATGTTAGATATCTAATACAAATACAGAGCTACAAGAAAAAGGTGAAAGCAGAATTTGCAAAGGATCAAAGTTTAGAAAAAAAAACAACCAACTAATCATGCCATTTGGGAAGCACAGGGTTTTGGAACAGAGCATTTAAGAGAGACTACTGGAAGCCCCACAGTTAATTGGCAAAGCAATTACAATTTGTGAAGCAAAGGAAATCGGCCGCATGGCTGGAGCTGATGGAATGCAGACAGCGATCAGACAGTACAGACAAACTGAAATAATACTAGCCAGACAGAGGTAGGAGGACAGTAGGAGTTCAAAGAGGGAGTGTATCCTCCCCTGCCCCACCAGCACACACAGAAGACTGCAGCAAGCAACGCAAATCAGTGAGATGCACCTGGAAACACCTTGCAAGACCTGCAAGGAACGGTGGCACATTCAGAGGAATCACAAATGCAGAGCACAACTAAGGGGCACCAGCAGCATTAGCATCATTAGGACAGTTTCAGAGGAGCAGCAGGGATGAAGACAAGGGCTCAGCAAGAGGGGAAAGGAACAAGAAAGACAGAAGCATTTATTAGCTGCAGACTAGGCACAGGTGAGCAGCACCATGCCAGCAACAGAGAAACTGCCAATGGATGAAAAGGTACTGGCAGGAAAAACAAATTAAATTCAGGTTGAATGCTGTCCTTCTTAGCTCCACTACCAGAGCAGGCGAACAACACAGACAACTAAATACATGATTGGCTACAGTCAGTAACTAAGGAGGAAAGGAAAACATCCACTACCAAGGTTAAAGCCTGTCAAACCCTGGTCTCACAAAGAGCGTCCAATTCCCTGAAGAGGCAGGAGACCAAAACAGCACAGACTGAATTAGAATATATCTATCCAAGGATAAATAAGCTCCCAACATAGTAAAACCCAAAGTAGTACAACTGTCCTTGAACTCATACCTTACAAATTTCTTCCTGTTCTGAGGAAGTGGCTGAAAAGAGCTGGACCAGGAATAGCCCTGGGAATCAGTGATGGAGCTAGAACAGCCCAGGTGCCTGGGCAGAAAGAGGTGAGGAAGCAACCCCTACCATGCTCCTCCTCCCACAAACCTGATTGCTTAGGCCCTGAAGAATTAAACATCCTTACAAAGAGGTTTTGCCCCTGCCTGCAAGAGAAGAGGATAATGATAGCCGATAACCACTTCTGGTGCTTCGGGTGCTCGCAGGTGGCAGTCTGGCCAGCATGTGGAGACAAACCAAGCATCAACTTCGCAAAACGTTTCTCCACAGACCACCACTTGGGCTGCATTCAGCACTGAAGCTCTTTCTAGGACCCATATGAACTTAGATCCATGCAGATGTTTACTCAGGGAAGGGCAACGGTCCTAGAGGATCCTTACTCGAGGCTTAGGAAAAGCTAGACCTGCTGGGTTAAAGCAAAAGGGTCTACATAACCTGTGTGGCAAAAAGAAAAATAAAAACTGAAAGGTGAAGCTGTTGGCAACAGTAATGCTGAGGCTGCTGTCAGGGCGCCTGTCTCAAAATTGGCAGGAAGGGACTCAGCAACTCTTGGAAGAGTGAATTATATCAGAAAAATTATAAATGCTTGAAACTTGTCCTTCAGAGATAAAGCATCCTAGAGGCACAGCGCTTGAGTGTCAGTCGAGAAACTGAAAAAGAAATGATGCGCAGGCTTAGTGTTTTGGGAATAAGCAGTAATTCAGTGATCCACAGCTGAGACATTGGTTGGTTTTGCTATACAAGTCTGTTTTACAAAGTGAATATAAGCTTAAGAGAGAGGTGGTGATTGCAGACACATACTAGCACAAAAGTGAGGGAACTGAGCACAGCAACACATTATACCATCGCCTGTCTCATAGACTCAACTCAGTTCAGGTTGGAAGGGACCTTAAAGATCAGCGAGTTCCAACCCCCCTGCCATGGGCAGGGACACCCTCCACTAGACCAGGTTGCTCAAAGCCTCATCCAGCCTGGCCTTGAACACCTCCAGGGATGGGGCATCCACAGCTTCTCTGGACAACCTGATCCAGTGTCTCACCACCCTTATACCAGAGGCAGTTCACAGAATCACATAATGTTAGAGATTGGAAGGGACCTCAAAATATCATGTAGTCCAATCCCCCTGCCGGAGCAGGAACACCTAGATCAGATCGCACAGGAACGCATCCAGGCGGGCTTTGAATGTCTCCAGATAAGGAGACTCCACTACCTCTCTGGGCAGCCTGTTCCAGTGCTCTGTCACCCTCACCGTAAAGAAGTTTTTTCTCATATTCAAGTGGAACCTCCTGTGCTCCAGCTTAAACATATTGCCCCTTGTCCTATCACTGGATGTCACAGAGAAGAGCCTGGCTCCATCCTCCTGA
>VZTO01015678.1:0-77818 GCA_013400615.1 Syrrhaptes paradoxus
CAGCAGCTTTACAGTAAAGCACTGAAGAGTTAAATCCTTGCCACATACCCCATTCATTCTTTCCATATCTCCTCCTCCTATAAAGATTCTTGAGCACATTTCGCACTAAAATAGGAACTACCTTCTCAGACTACAGGCACTTAAAAAACACAGCCACCCCTGGGATGGGACAACTTCTCTGCCAACATTCAGTAACAATTCATCAGCGATTATGTTTGTCAGGACACCACTCACTTGTTCATTAAAGGAAGGAGCCAAGCATATATTCATTCTTCAACTAGACTACATGTTCAGCAAAACCAAGTAAACATGATCCCTCCAGGTTTAGAAATCTCTTGCCATAATCAGTAGCTTTGGAAAGGGCCTTCACTGATTATCACAGTGGTAGAGACTTTGCCCTGTTTGAATTTGTGAGCAGGACTTGTCTAGCTCTCCTTTCTGGAAGACAAGCTTCTGTGGAGCACTAAGTAAAAAACTCAAGGCACAAGAAAGGTTATTTTAGCTGTAAATGAAGAGACCGATCAATCTTGCTTCACGGGCACAAAACATCCCCAGACCAGGGCAAAAGCACAGAAAGGAACCAATTTGCTGACACACAATCTTCTGAATTCTTTTCATTCTCATCAAGCTGAATGTTTAAGGGCTGTTTTCTTCCTCCCTCCCCCTTTCCAGCTTTAACATTCTAGCTACAGCAGCATGAGGTCATGGTGCGACATCACAAAATTCCCTGCAGAACCCAGTGGGAGGAGAGGCTTTGCTGGGTGGGTTCCAAGCTTTCGTTCAGACACATACCACCTCAGTACATTTTTCATGCTCTATTTGCTAATTAACAAGGGAAAGAAAACCATGAAGCTGAAAGTCCAGACGTTTCTTTCAGATTTGGTCCTTTGTACAAGCACATAAGCAGAATTGCGTCCAAGCAAGGCTCTCTCTCCTTGCACAGGGAAAGAGCTCAAGGGCATNNNTACCTTTAGATAGTCACCTGCAGCACAAGAACGGGAGTCACCTCCAAGGCCAGCACTTGAATTTAATTTAGGATTAGTCAGCAGAAGGTGCCTGATTAGCATATTAACCCCAACTATGCAGTCTCAAATATACCTCAACATTTGGCCAGAGCAGATTTAAGTTTCAGCTACAGCAATAGAGAGAAATCAAGCCATTAGGGGTTACCTCAGGTGAGTTCTGAGTCTGTTCAGGGTCTATTTTAGGCACCCAGGATATCAAAATGCCTCAGCAAGTCATCCACCTGAGCTTGTCAGTACTTTCCTTCTCATCTTGTTCTGATTTTAACAGTGGGCAACAATACTATGCCCATTCATACCTATACAACAGACTTGCAGCAACTCACTGCACAATCCAGAACAGATCACATTTATTTCTAAAAGCACAGCATGTTCTGCCTGTGTGCCATACACAGTTTCATACGCCCTAAGTGCTTAAGCATATTGACACTCTCAAACAATCTGCATCGGTATGTTTTATGCTAAGTCTGAACACAGGCCTCCTAGGGAAAAGTGCGTTAACTTCCAGATCCATGATTATTGTTCAGGCCACGCAGTATTACTGAAGTTAACCATGGGGGGGAAGTGAGACAACCCCAACAGGGCAGAGCAAGGGAGTTACCTGGCAGTGCAGTGTGCTGGTGAGCATCTTCGGTGGGAAGCATCAGCAAGCACATCCAGAGAGTACAGAGGAGATAATGGATTGAACTGGAAAGTCAAGAGATTTTATTTAAGCAAAGCGTTAAAAGAAATAGTGTCCAGATACAGCTGCTCAAATCTATTCCCTATAGCTGTTCATACAGCGTAAAGAGACCTTTCCAACACATCAAGGGGTGAGACTAGGTGAGAACTGACTCTCACTTCAGACTAAAGGCTAGCACTGGGTGCAACAGCAAATTGCACAGCCATCTTCTCACAACAGACAGCCTTATAAGCACATATTATATTATCACAAATGCTGGTTGGCTAAGAGTGTACTCAAAGAGCCCTAGTGCTACATGCCATAAGCAAAAAATTTGCCTCCCTTTCAGGAAGCTTCTTGTCTACCTTCACATTGTAGAGACAAAAGTCACTGAATGGTGCGAGCACAGAACTTCACACAGAGCAGATCCAATATTCCCTATGGCCGTATGTGACACCAAAACAGACCTCTGGAAGACTCAGGCCCACCAGGTTCAGTTCACAATGAGCTAGCTCACAATTCATTCCACAGCAAGTGAGCTGCTCCTTGCAATCCCAATCTACCTCACAAGCTTTCTTTGCAAACTGCTCAAAACAAATTTCTGAAACACTGCATGGTCAGGTTAATTTTAGATCCTTTGTTAGACATACACTAGACAAATCCTGAAGGCATCAAACCTGTACAAGACAGCTTGTTGCAGAAGATTCCACTCTTAAGATGTTTTTAAAGGTCAGGACAGAAATGGAATAATCTAGTCAAGCAATGCACGGAGCAAACTTTGCTCAAGATGCAAATAGAAGGTTCAGACTGGTAGTTTCTCTGGGGTACCTGCATTACACTTCCATTCAGCATCTCCTCTTTATTTATAATTCACACCACAAGCAGGAAATTCATTTCCATCTGCTTTGCAAAGTGCTACACCAATCTCCAGAACAGTTCTTGTATTACTAGGATTACTGATGCATTTTTAAATAAGGACAAATGAATAATCCACAGCTGCAGCAGGACTTGTCATAAAAGCTATCTGCAACTCTAGAACTCAGTACTAGGCGTTTTCCTTTAACCTTTCTGAGAAAGAAGTGGCACTATGTACCACAAAGCTGCTGCTATCAGGGAGCTCCTCCTAAAGTTGGACTGTTTGTTTACTGTCAGTGAAGTAACACTGCAGCTGCACAGTAGGGGAGAATCACCAGTAACCCTCTGTAGCTGATTCAGATTAATTTAAGAAAAGCCAAAGTAATTTATCTTGGTCATTTTAAATCTTACGTAGTTATAATCCTTATCTTTTGCAACACAAAAGTGGTATGTGAAATGTTCTTATTAACAAAAAATACAAAATTGCACAAAGGCCTGAAAATTATTTCTTGCCATATATGTATTTTTAGTCATGTGAAGGGTAAAACAGACTTCAGTCTTACTGCTCACCAACCAAAAACCAAGTCGCAAAGCAACAGAAGGGAGCGCATATGGCTAGAAACACTGTTACAACACAACCGCTCAAGTGGAAGATCCTTTTTGCTTTCTGCTATCAAGAACTCAAGCTCTTATATCTTAAGTAAAAAAGCAACACTGAAGCTATGAAAGTTTTACTGAAGAATACGTAAGTGCATACACAAGAGTTTCAGTTAAAAGAATGCCTATTCCTCTGGCTTATCAGCTCTTACATTTTCCTGTCACAGCTGCTATTTAACTACAATCAGCTCACCATTTTTTTCGTTCTCTGTTGATGAGGCTATCAGGCCTGAGCTATTTGGCCTGAGCCAAACAAGACAAAACAAAGCATTTAAATAGAGAAAAACATTACAATTCTTATGGTATTTTGAGAGGCCAAAGCTCCTCCTGCCAAGAGGCATTTTCCCCTCCCACTCACTATCAGAGACCAAGGCTGACACTAACCTGAAGCAGGGAAATAAACAAAAGGAGTTCCTGAGCTATTCAGTTTAAATAGATAATATAATGCCGGAGACATGGGTTGTATCCAAAGCCCAGAAGACATCAGTTACCAAAATGAGAAGGGACAGGGCTGCCTTACCTCATGAGCACAGGCCACAGTGTGTGAGAAACCAGAAGTCAGCACTTTGTTCTTTCTAGAGAGAAGGAAACCAAGAAACTAAAAAAGGTAGAGGAGTCAGCTTACCTGGCTGCGATCTCTCTTCCCCATGGATGGTAACCAAAAACTGGAAGGAAGCAGAGTCGGAAGGCAGATGGGAACAATGCCAAAGAAGGAGCAAACATTGGGTGGAGAAAAAAGGATTGGGGGTAAGAAGAGAAGGGGAGGGGAAGAACAAAGATGGAGGGAGAAGGAAAAATATTAACATCAGCAGGATTCATATTAAAAACAACTTTCAGATTCAAGGAAGGAAACTGCATACCAACATCTGGTGAAGGCTGAACCCAGTGCACTCCATTCAAGAGATGCCATGCTTACCTATCCGTTGCCAACAAGAATAGCATTAGAGGGATGCCAAAGGATACACACCATGACTATTTCTGGTGCTGACTACAATTTTAATACACTAATTGGGGAAGGAGACAGAACACCAAAGAAAGAGAAAGCAATTTCACAGCTGCCTTGTCAGCATAATTTCTGCAGTCTGGGTATACGCCCATAGCTTGACTCCACACAGAAGCTAACTAACATATAGGATTCAGTCTTCTCATACTGTGTAGAAGATCTGCAGTTATTGCAATGGCACACTATAAGGCAGGGGAAAAGAAAAAGCTGACTGTAACTGACAGGGCATTTGAGTGTCCACACACTGGGACAGCCTTATAAACAAAAGGGAAGTCAGCAAGTGAAAATAAGCAAGCAGAGAAACCATCAGTAGAGGACTGTCTCCCATTCCACAGGTCACTGCATGCTTAAGTTACCATCCAGCTCTTCATTCCCTTCAGTCCCAGGAGGGAAGGGGACCCTGTAGTTCTTCCTCCCCTCCCAAAGTTCTACAAAACAGCTGTTAAGGGCCTTACTCTTTCTGGCGTGGATCACTAACAATATGACCTAGCCTCTCGGCGCCCAGGGTGCTCATGGAGGTCTCCTGAAACACAAAGACAGGTAAAAGGTTGCAGACTCTCACACAGTGAGCAGACATAATAGTTTGCTGTGGGGAATAAGAATAGATCTTACTCCCCTGGGCCACATCCTTTCCTTCCCAGCCCGCCCACTCTCAGGTAAACGTATTCATCCTCTCCTTTTAGAGCCTCCACTGAGCTATGTAACTAATTAGAATGGCAGAAAATCATTCAGTTTTATTTGTGAGGCTTGTTTTTTATTATTTTAGTGACAGTATTTGTTTGCACAGCAGTGTACCAAGGACTGGACCAGTACAGGAGCAGGATTGTGAATTGGATCTTCATGCAGGTGTCTAGGACAACTTTTTGGTGACAATGAGCCATTCCAGGTTAAAATCTTTTGTTAAACTGTTGTCTCACACTTTCATATATGGACTTAGTGCACCCCTGGCATACTGCAACACATTTAAAACATAACATTTAAATACTAGTAATTAATTGTTTATATTAATCCAACATACAATACAAGGATGCGGTTAAGAACAAGGGAAATGGCTGAGAGGTGCTTATTTCCTGGTTGCTGTCATCAGCCGGGCCAGAAACAGGCTGAGAGACAGGACATACCACTAGCAATGTGGATTACCAAGCACAGGTGAATGGAACAAGCAGTATGCATGAAACTTTTGCTCTTTCTAAAAGCAGCAATTCATCAGCAGGACCTCTAGTAGCTAAAGAAAAGGTAGATCCTAGGAGAAAGGAGTTGCTCTGGGAGCATGATTCTCCCTGTGAGATGCTGCCCTGTGTATGCGTTTGATGCTGGCATACACGTCCACACAGCACCTCAAGCACCAGCTGTTCATATCTCCACAGCAACTACCTCTGAGAAAGAAATACACTTTGCAGTATGGTTCTGAAGATTAGGGTAAAAGGCTTTCACAGGTAAGATTCTTCACACTTTGTGCCAGGTACATAGTCAAAACAGGCTCAAAGTTTGCAGGGAGTTTAACCAGCAGGGGTGAAAGATGGGCTATTTGTTACAGCAGGAAAATTATTAACTTAAAGTGCTGTAATGTTTAAATTTACGGTTTATTACTGTGTAAATTACAAGCCGTACTTTTGGTAATTAGCAGCTCGCTGGCGGGGAGCTCTGAATGAAACTCATTATTTATGATTACAATTTAGAGAGATGGGGAAGGGAGAGCAGTGACCTCCGCTGCAAATGACAAAGATCCCTTTAAGGTGATGAAGATGAATTAAACAAGTAAATATTATCCTTCTCATTTGGATCATTAGAGGTGCTGCCAACAGGCCCAGCCACTTGCAGGTGGCCTGAGGAACCCTACGCAAAGCCAGTCTCCTGCCAGCTGAGGATTCATATGTTAAATGCTGGTTACAACTAAGCAAGGTGAGTGGAAGAAAGAATGGGCAAACAAGGATCTTTCAAGTGTGACTGAACAGAAGGAAGAAGTTGCACTCCTCTAGACTCCAGGCCCTTCTAACACACCTCGTTAATAGACTCTAAAGCCAGTCAGTTCAGAATATATGCCAGTATTTTCAAAAGCACGGAGCACATCCCAATAAAAGAAAAGCCAAACACAGCCAACACCTTGCTTCTCAGAAACATCTTTTAAGACAGACAGCAGCATGCAGCACTCCAGACCCAGACCCAACCAGATGTATCCGTCCCTCTTTTAGACAGGCATCTGCAAAGTATTCCTTATTCCTTTAGAAACAGGACTAATATTTTGTTTGTTGTTTGCCCTACATATAATAAACCTAGTCAATGGCTTTGGGTAACCCCATCTGCATTAACGCATGCACCTTTTATTTTTCTGTCTCTCTACTAAAAATGCAACTCCTAAATCCACCTTCCTTTGCTGCCATTCGTATCAGTCTGCTTCCCCATCTAAAATTTGGCCTTCCTTCACCTTTGAGTCACCTCTCTGCCCTTGTAGTCTCAGATTATGAGTATGCACAAGTTTCATGCCATCATTTTCCCCTACCTTATGTCTAAATCTTCTTGATATTTATGCCCCGTCATTCATCTTCAGACCTCCTTTCATACTGCTTTTAACACTGATCAACTGTCTCTGCTACTCCAAACCTGCCTTAAAATCCACTTAGTCACTCAATCAACTTCCAACAGTCAAAACAGTTAAACAAATCAAACAATACATGAAACAAAAAACGTACAGGGCCCCTTTCTGCAGAAAGCAATTCACCTGGTATCTTAGAATAGTACTTCAGAGCTAATCAGCACTGGGAATATAAAATTATTACACTGCAAAAAGGAATACCTTGCCAACAAGTCTCCTTCGACCTTTTCGGAGACAACGAGCAGCAGCTCCTGGAAGGCGATTCAGGCGAGCATGAAATCCTGAAAATCAAACCCAGAAAAACTGAGCAATGAATACGGAGGATTCTTCCTGACAAAACCACCCAAAAAAAGTTAGTTCAGTGGTCAAATCAGATCCTCTGCCTCTTGTTTCTCAATCTGCAAGAGGTATACATGCCAACTGATTCACAAATCAAACAAAATACCTATTTAAAAAAAAAGAAGACTCAAGAATGCAGGCAGCTGGTACAAGTATTTTAGTATCCTCTCCAGTAGTGCAGCTATTTTTAAATGGATAATCATAAAAACCAGATCACTAATATCAGTTTAAATTGTAGCACGTATGAACAGAATCAACTCTTGCCATCACATCAAAAGTTCTCAAACATGGCATTCCTTATGCACCTCACCTCTCTGAGCTGGCCGCGAGGGCAAAAGAAACGTAGAATCCGAGAGCTTGTCCAGGCCCGAGTCAATCCGCTCCACTTCAGGTCGGTGGTCAGCTCCCCACTTGGGAAGAAGGTTGGGGACAGAGAATCCTGGAACACATTCTCCTTCATAAAACCAATCACTTTGCTCATCATCTCCTAAAGAAATAGGGTGGAATTAGCCACAAGTAACAACAATGTGCCCTGTGACAGTCCCACAAAATACTACAGGTAGACACTTCTGGATGTGAAACAGCTTAAGTCTCATTAGGAATTCCTTCCTGAAGAGCCTTGTATTTGTTTTCTGTTTCAATGATCTGCAGTATCTATAGGGCCTCACTAAATGCTTTAAACTATCCAACTCACTCTATGGAATTTCCCTGTAGAACAAAACCTCCTTTATAGACCTGGCTAGGGCAGCTTTAGTACTCTGCTGCAACTGCATCTCATCAACCTTAGTTCAATGTTGTGTGATGTCTTACGCACAACTCTTTCTCTGAAGTAATTACTGTGACAGAGGTAGAGGCCAATCATTTGGCACATGTTTTAGGCTGTCACAGAAGAGACTTCAAAACAGAAGAAGACCAGGCTCACAGAGTAAGCAAGAGGAGAATACTCACTGATGAGAAATATCCCTAGTCTCCTAAGACAGCAGCCAAGAGGAAATCACACAACTATTAGAAATGGTCACTCTGAGAGTAAGTACTAACCATGCTGTGAATCTGTCTCAAACAAAATTTCTTGGAATCTACCAGAACTACAACCCCCTCCCTCAAAACTAGAGCAGCAACAACAGAAGTCATGACCAAAGTCTCAATAAGGCAGGGTCACTGTAATTAATGCAGCTGCAGTCCAAAACTGAACTGCATCAGACACCATTCATAGTAAATCTGCCTGGCCAGAAATCCCCTGAGAGCAGCAGCATATGAGCAGCTTAAGAAAAAAACAGGAAGAGGGAAAGAACCTGATGCACTTAGCTTTTCAGTAGCCCAACTAACAAACAGTCCCATGTAATTGCAAGGTACTTCATCTTGCCTTAAACGACTAACACACCTGACTTAGGGAAAACTCTCATTTGCCTACCATTAAGTCTCAACTCAAGCATCCCCACTTACTCTCCTCTGCTCATCAAGACACATTATTCCTGACTAAGTCCATTATGCCTACACACATCTTTCCAGAGAAAAAAAAATGCAAAAAAAAAGAAAAAACCTCATCCTAGCAAGAATGCTGCAATCTTGCACATAACAGAAGAAGCAACACTTAAAACCAACTCCAACTAGCAACAGGAAGGACAGCAGAACACTTAACCCCAAAGCTTTTTCTTTTTGTGATATGTCACTTTATCTGGCATGATTATGACAAATATATTTTAAAATATAAATATCCCTACCCACCTTATAGTATATTAAAACTAAGTAATGTTGGATAGTTCTTCCACATGATCTAACAGTTTAGGATCTATAAGCATAGTGCACTGCCACATCTCAAATCACTACCTTCACAAGACACACTTTAAGAATCAGGATCGTAAGCTAATACTGCAGTAAGTTTTACCGTCAGAGATTCCAACACATTTAACAAAAAAACTCAACCTACAATTAAATTATAAACTAGAACCATTAACAGCTCACAGAAGCGCACTGGTAGCTGGAATTGCAAAGACAACCTATTTAATTAGCAACAGAACAAATATTACACGACCTAACCTCAAAAGTTAAGTGGGGGGAGGGGGGGGAACACATTCAATTTAAGTATACTGTTAACTTAAATTTCCTATTATTCAGTTTGGAATTGTAGTAGAAAACTATTTCTAATGTGATGATCTATAACAAAAAAAGAGTTTTGTGCTTTCTCCATCCCACTAGAGAGTTGTTGTTATTTACTTTATGACTATAAATTGTCTAAAGAAAGGAAAGTTAGATGTTTCTTACTTAACCTGAAAGTGCAACAACATTTTTTAACCATTTTAAACGTAACTGTAACGTAAAACATCTTGGCCAGAAAGCTATTATAGTACAAACTGTTTGAACTGACAGAAGCCTGATGACTAGGATGTCAAATCTCTTCTAGTGTCTAGCCAGGGAAGGCTGTAATTGGATTTTGTTAATTTATGTAAGTAGTATATTCTACATGCTCTTGTATATTGGGTATCCTACTTCTAGTAGCAGCCAAAAGTTAATGTCTAAAACGGGGTAAAAAACCAGGGTAAGTATATAGGGCAAGCATATAGACAAGTGTGTTCTTACATATATATATATATATATACACACACACACACACACGCGCACTGTCCTGGGCACTATCCAGTCTAGCTCAATCCTGCCTCGGGTGATGAAGTAAAAATTCAACACTTCAGCCACCACCCTGCTTCATCATCTGATATGCAAGTGTTCACTAATTTCAGCTCCCCATAACAGTCCTCAGTAAAAAGAGAGGACAAAAGATTTGACTTTTCTGTTGCTTTTGAAGGATGGGAGGCTAGAAACAGTTATTTTTCAGCAAAGGTCAGAGCTGATATTTTAAATTGCTGCTCTTAGGGAAAGTATTACAGCAATCTAAGAACACAACAGATCAGCCCTACAGCCTAACATATCATCAGAAAACACGTAAGCATATTCGCTATTACTGTGTGGCCTCACACCCAGATACTTGGGTCAGTAACAAGACAGTGGAAGCTGCATTTCCTGCTGCGTTACTGATTCTACTTCCTTTAGCACTCATATATTCCCAGAAGAGATCTCATCCAAATCTTAGCTTGTGCAATGTGACAGAATCAGAGTACACACCAGCAGAAGCTGCACAGAATTACAGGTCTCTAGGGTCACATTGCACCTGCTCCAAATATAACAGTCCTGAGTGCCTATGTGCCTATTATAACCTCTTTCACACTTACTTCTGCCATATCTCCCATAAACAGGACACTGTGCTGTCACTAAGAAATAAAACCAGATTACACTCCACACTCAAACCTCCCAAAAAAACATTTCTACATCAGACATTGAAAATACTAGGCTCAACTTGCATGCACAAGAGCAAGGGAGGAGCGTGTATTTAGATAAATAAAACCATTAGGTGACTTGTCAGTACTAACTAATTTTTTTTTCATATCATCTCTTCCTGCCCATACAGAAAAGAAGTAACAAATTCAGGCACTAATAGTATGTAGACAACAATTAAAACACCTATAGAAACAAACCATAAACTCTGCTCTTTCATTATGGAGAGCTCTAAAACTCCTCTTGTATTTCTGTGCCATACCAAAATAACTGCTTCTTATATTTCCAAGATTATGGATATGAAATAAAAGGATTTCAGTAGGAAGAGTGTACTGTTATCCAAACCACGCCTTGGTATCCCTCAGCTCATTTCTTAACTTCTAGCCCCTCCCAATCACTGCCCTTTCTCCCATACTTCCCTCTCTATCCCTCTTCAAACGTAGATCTTTCTTTGTATTTGTAAAGAAAGTAAAATAAATTCCCCAGTAACACATGAAGAAAATTACAGGGCAGTTGTTACCTTGACGGCCCTCATCGTTGGTAAACAGGCCAGCATCACTGCTGCTGCATACACTGCTGGTTTCACTGGAACAAATACAAACAAAAAACCCCATTGTTACAACTGCAGCAGACACAAAACACAAACCACTTTATTACATTTTACTACCTTCTCTGAGACCAAAATTCTTTACATATGTCACAGAAATTGCATTTCAGGTACATCGCTGCGTCTAGCATGGGACATAATTGACTTCTGTTAAAACCTAGCAACGCTGTTATCACTTGAAAAAGAGTAGAATACTGTATCTAGTCTAGCTCTAAGTTATCAAAAAGTAATTAATACAATGGCATTTGCCTCAGATACTAGAGTTAATAACCTAACTATGACATTGCCTGGAATACTCACTAGAAATTAAGTGCAGTTAAAAACTCTGTCCTGGGGTCACTTAACCACTACGAAAACCCTCTGAAGTTTTCTTCTTCAGATTCCTTTTTCTCAAAAATGTTGCGCAGGTACATAAACGCCCCCTTCAATCTACTGCAACTTTTATTTTATTTTGTTGAAAGAGCAGCTGGTACATTTGCATCTCTTCAGCTAAATACCTTAGCACAGCATGACTTACTGCTGAATACAACCTCGTTACAGCATGCTTTACATTTGCTGAAGCAGTTACTGGAGACTTAATTCTTGAACCTAAGAATTAAACCAAAAATTAATGTGTAGAAAGCCATTAACTGACTGTAAAGCTGGATGAATATTTGTAGCAGAAGTACATGCTCAGGTCAGTCCCAAGCATCTGATGGCTTTAATGCTGATATTAAATCAATCCTTGGACACATCGGGCGATACTTCCTCTGATTCAGCTGAGAGATATCAGCACAAGCAGAAACTATTTACTGCCCACCCCCTTAGCACTAAGGCCTCAGATATGAACATCAGGTATAAGTCAGCACTAGAAGCAATCTCCAATCAGGGCATGCTGTAAGAAAGCACCTCTGGGTCCCTCTTTTTCAGGGAAATTGGATCATACTAAACATCAGTATCAACAGGAGACTGCTCCATTCAAAAGGCTGAAGGATGAGGGATCATAAGACACATTACACCAAAGAAATGTAGGCACATATTAAAACTCCATTTTGTGAGCGTATTACTGCTCTTAGAAAATGCCCTCTAAGGTTTGGCCAAATCAACTCGTCATGCTTGATATCTACAAACTCTGCCTCTTCATCACTGCATAAAGGCCATTTAAACTTAAAGGATGAACAGTCTGTACATCATTCCCACATTTCAGTATGTAAGTTAATATCAAATTCCAAATAAATCCATTACAAAGTTTGGTCACCCATTCACCCTCCCACATATATACCACAGCAATTAAGGCCAAGAACGGAGAACCATGAGTCATTAATTTCATTCCTAGCTCTTCTACCAACTCACTGTATGACCCTGGGCAAATCTCTTTGCATGTCTGCTTTCCCTTTTGAAAGCCTGGATTAATAGTGCTCACAAGCAGCAGAAGCAAGGATTGAGTGACTGCTTCATAAGGTTTTAGCATCCTCAGAGGAAAGGTGCCTGAGAAAGCAAAAAGCATTAAGTCAAGATACCAGATCATATTAACAATACTTTAAGCATCCTGTTTGTACTGAGAGCTCTTTAGTTCCTTATAGATATACATTACAGTCAGTGCTTTACTGGAATGAATTTTCAGGGATCTCATCCTCTTCACCACCCCTTTCACACTTCAGGGCTGAACACAAACTAGACTCCTATACAAGCCTTTCTGCAGGTCCAGTAAGCACTGATTAATGACCTCCACTTGCAAAGGAGGCTACTTACCTTAACCATGAAATAATAAATGCTATTGATCCGACAAGCTACTGCTATAGAGTGTTATTGATCACCCAATCTTTGGTTAAAATGGTCCTCATTTAGCAATTTCACTGTCGCAAACACCTGGAGCAAAGCATGCTTTTAATTAAATAGTTTGGGGGAGTTAAAGTGAGAGGTGATGGACAGAGATCTCAGGTTTCCCCCATTTATTCTTTCGCCTGAGCTATTGTTTGTGTCAGGAGGGATATTGATTTTCTATAAAAATAAGAAAACAAGAGGCACCGAGGGGCCGCAGAAGGTCAGGTTGGGCTGGAGAAGGAGGGGAAGTTGAACACTCTGTCTTTGTCACTTGCCTTCCAAGAGAGGAATTTTTTCCTTATGGAGAGACTGGCCTCCAATTCATCAGCTTAGCCAGGCCCTTGACTGCCACTGTCATCGAAACAGCTCCCTTCCAAAGGGCAAAGTGACTGTACTGCATACTCAGGATGATAACTGGTTACACTCCCAGGCCAGAATACTGTCCTGGTTTTGGCTGGGGTAAAGTTAAATTTTCCTCATAGTAGCTCTATGATGCTATGTTTTGGACTTGTGACCAAAACAGTGTTGATAACACACTGATGTTTCAGTTATTGCTGAACAATGCTAAAACAGTGCCAAGGCCCTCTGTTTCTCACACTGCTCTGCCAGCAAGTGGGCTGAGGGTGCACAAGAAGCTGGGACGGGACACAGCCGGAACAGCTGTCCCCAACTGACCACTGGGATATCCCACACCATGCAACATCCTGCTAAGCAATAAAAGCTGGCAGAAAGAAGAAGGAAGGGGGTCATTTGGAGTTACGGCATTTGTCTTCCCAAGTAACTGTTAGGCATGCTGAAGCCCTGCTTTCCTGGGAATGGCTAAACATCTGCCTGCCAATGGAAAGTAGTGAATTAATTCCTTATTTTGCTTTGCTACCACACATAGCTTTTGCTATTAAACCAACTTATCTCAACCCGCAAGTTTTCCCACTTTTTCTCTTACTGTGAGGGAGTGAGCAGGTGGCTGTGTGGGGCTCTGCTGTGTATCCAGGTTAAACCACAACAAATACATCAGCAGCAAGCCAGTGAAGTCACACAGCATTAGTGGGCCAGTACAATTCTCAGTTTGAAAAAGCCACGTTAAGAGTTATGGCACTTGAGAGCAGATCCACATCTTTCACTAGGAAGCACATCAGAGTGATTTTTCAGACAGCTCTTCTACTATGGTTTGTTCTGCCCTCAAGCCAAACCCAGACCATTTCGGGAGTACTCAGCTAAGACCAGCAAGGGGAAGAACTTCAGCACTCAATATATACTTTGCCTTTGCTTTATTATGGCTGCAAGAAGCCTCAAAGCATTAAGAGACAGAAGGGCATGTTGCTTCTAACAGCCTTAGCAGTTAATTGTCACCTTTGTACAAATACATAAGTATCTACTTAAACTAAGACCATTTGTTTCCTCAGTTATTTCCACAACCATTTATCAGGCTTTGAGTCATGTCATTACCCTATTTAAAACCATCATCATTCCCTCATCACATTCCTGTACATCTTTCCTTCTCTCAATTTGTGTTCACCTCTTGCCACATTTGGCAAACAATTTCAAAGATTTAATTTCATGCACACTTTGAATCACAATACTGCACCATGTCTTCCTGCAGGAAAAGACTGGGTGCAGTTCCACAAGGAAACTGTGAAAACTACCTCCTCATTAAGAATCCATATCCAAAGCTTTCTCAGTGAATGGGTGTTTATCTCCTGAATACAGGAGGTTTTTGACCTGACTTAGGATAAGGAGCCTTCTAGAAAGCAGAGAAAATGCTGGTTATTTCAGCATTTACAGAGTCATTCCTACATAACAAAGAAAAGCAAGTATCAGCAGAGGGGAGGAAAAAGAACGTGAAAAAACCCAGTTCTAAACACACAACCTAGTTTGCCTAAGAACACTTAGTCTCACTTTGTGACACTCTCCACTGCTAGATGAATAAACAGTAGTGGAACCAATTCAGTATCTAAGTGTTTCTTGAATCACTAGATCACCACAGACTGCTTCTGGTTCCCACAAGCTGCATCAGTCACTTTCCCTCCCATCAACCTGTGATGACAACCACACCATTCACTCTCCTAGGCATCCCATTTCATTCTGTCTTCCTTCAGATATGCCCTTGTTATTCCTGTGCAAAGTACTTCTCTTATGGTACCAGAAAAAACAGCTAGACTAGAGTGAGAGCGAGGTAAGCACAGCCAGTTTCACCCTGCTGTTAGCAGCAAAGTGCTACATTTAGAGCAGCAGAGACCAAAGCATGATCCTTCACTGCTCAAGAATACTCTGCAGTGAAGAGGACTGCGTGTATTTCTCCCACTCTGACCCTCCCCAGTGAGTCACAGCACATATCACACATGTGGTGTTGGAGAGGTCAAATATTCCAACCCCTGGCTTTCCAAAGAGAATCCCAAGGATTTGGCAGCAGATGGTAAATGTCATTTGATGCAGACAGTTGCACAATAATTAGTTTGAGAGCAAGGCACAACTGAGACAGAACAAAGCAATCTCCCAGCATGATTCTCAAGTAACAGTCCAAAGCTGTTTATTTACTCTTTCAAAGGCTGGAACAAATAAAGGCTGGATGAAAGCCTGCTGGTTTAAGTTCAAGTTTGACATGATGGAACAGGCTCTGACTGGTGGAAAAAAAACCTCAAGGAACTCTGTCCATCACTGCCACATCAAGGGTATCTCTCAGTCCATCACCACTGACATGCAACATTCAGGGGCTACTCAGCACATTCCCTTTCCTGGGTTACCAGCAAATACCTCTGAAAAGATAAAAGAGCTTTTAATACCTAGTAGCAAAAAGGCATCCACCAGTCTCTTGAAAAGGCACACTTTGCACCCACTTTTTAAGCAAACAGCAGCCACTTTTTAAGGAAAAAAATGACCACTTTTTTGCTACTTTCACTCTATAATGGTTACACACAAACCACACTGATTCAGTGAAAACGCAGTAGTGGCCCCCTGGATCAGGACAGTGAGAACATATTACAATCTACGCTTTTGACAGTCTACCAGAAAATACCAATGAGAACAGCACTTCCAGCTACTATCCACAAAGCTCCCAATAACCAAGTGTCACCTGTCCACTCTAACAAGCTGCAGGAGCTAGACAGACAAAACACTGAAATGAACCTTAACATATGAACAATTGTATTGGATCACACAATTGTACTTTCCAAATCCACTCTCCTCTGTCTGATAGCGTCTATTACAGTTGATGCTTGAGGAAAGAATATTCTAGCAGTCAGCAGTTTAACGACTTCCTGAAACACATCTTCCATCTGGGCTGTAATGCTTAACAGCCCCCGATAAATCTATGTTCCATATCCCCCTTTCGAACACATTTAAATTTTTGACCTCCCCAATGTCCCACAGCAGAGTTCCAAACCTCATGTTTTATGTAAAATAATTTTTTTTCTGGTTTAAATGTTTCCTAAATGTCTCTTGCTTCTTACACAATTATAATTGGCAAATAGACCCTATCCCTCTTCTGCATGCCATTCATTAAGAAGTCTCCCTGCCCATGGCGGGGGGGGTGGAACTGGATGACCTCTAAGGTCCCTTCTGACCCAAACCATTCTGTGATGATTCTCTTCTATTTCATTCTCAGCAGTTGTTTCTTTTCCAACCTGAAAAATGTCTTTGTATAGAAGCAGTTTTATAACCCCAAATCTTCTACGGAGAAAATAGAAGTCACACTCCAGGGAAAAATTCCTAGGAATGACACACAAACAAATTCACATCATGACATTCACACTTCTCATTTTCATCTCTTGTATGAGATTCTGCCACAAAGTTCTCCAAAAGTGGACACAAAGACATGCCAGACTCCACTGTCTGCACAGGTGTCCTGGTTTCTTATCCTGTAAGTATTAATTCAGTTTCTCCCAACTTCTTTATTGTCTCACTACATTTTCTGCATAGCTAGCCTTTCAGAACCTTATTACAGATCCAGAACAGAGATGCAGGACTGCAAAAAAGATGTTTTGACTGAGGTTTACACAGTACTTGCACAGAGGGCTAGTGGTCATGATGGAAGATCTGATCTGTTCTCTATTACTATTTACAGTAAATACTGAAAACAAGAAACTGAAATCACTTCATATCAATCAAGCAACGCAAGTGCCAACGGTGGATTTACTGTCCAAATCTCAGGCCACAAGCACGCCACTTTGCAGCTGCAGGCCCACAGACATTTCAGAGGGTTCCCTGTGTAACAGGAGCCAGAAACATACCAGCTTGCCAACTTTTCAAGGAAGTGTTCTGGGTCATTAGTACAGCATTGACAGAAAAGACTTGGAAAAAATCTACAGTTTAAAAGTAGCTGAGATATTTCTCCTCTTCAGAAAGAGAACAGCATAGAATAACTTTGATAAGAACTTCTAAATGCAAAGCACAAGATTTACAAGGCAGCCATGTGACTAGCACAGGGAAGAAACTGAGATCTCACCATTCCGACATGTTTTCATCTGAGCCCTGTTTCTGTTCATCAGCTTCACACTCCATCTGCTCCTTCCTTCCCCCGTTGCTGAGGAAGGGCCTGTTCTCTCCTGATTCACAAAGGCCATGACCAGACGATGTCCAAGGGGTATTCTCCTTCCAGCGTGAAAGACGCTGTTTCTTGGCTGACTTGAACCTGCAGCCCCTCTCATAGTTCCACTCTGATACCCTGAGCTTTTGCTGGAGGCTGGCAGCCACCTCTGACGTCACACGTTTGACTTTCCGTCGGCGCCTGAGAGGTCGACAGGGCGCATTTTCTGTAAAGGAGTCTGACTCATGCCATGAGTGTTGCTTACTCCTCAGGGTGGCACTGAGAGCTGGGTGTCGCTTGACCATTGCCACATCATCAGAGTCACTGAAATTGGCTGTCAGAACCTCACGGCAATCCTTGACAGCTTCGTCCAAGCTTGACTCTGAGGCCTCACTGTAGCAGCAGGCATGCTCTGCCTGATGTGTGAAGTCTGAACGTCGTTTTCGACCCCGTCTCTTGCGAAGCTGACGCCGCTGCTGCCGTGGGCTTAGGGCCATCTCTTCCCACAGCTCATCCAGCTTGTTCTGTTCTGAAGTCTGCTCTAAGGCTGAGGCCAAGTCATGCACCAGTTCATCCATTGGCAATGTCTACTAAAAGTGACAACAAACAATTAACACCAGACATAAATGCTGCTACCAAGACATCACTAGACTACAGTATGCTATAGCCTTTGTAACATTAATCAAGTTACACTTACTTTGGAGCTGCCTGGGAGAACCCTGTGCAGGACAACTGCTGCTTCTTGGGCTAATGCTCACTCCTTCCTTTTACAGGAGTTAAATCCCTCTTCTAACCATGATTGAAGAGATCATGCTACTGCAGCAGCGGGGTCAAGTGCTCTGTGTTTGAAAAGGCCTTAAGATTGCATCTTTTCTGTTGAAGCAACGTGCTCTATTACACATCTTAAGGGTATGCAAGACTGCAACCAGCTCGCTATCTGGTGTCGGTAATCCACAAAGAAAGGTTAGCCTGCTTGGCAAACTGATCGAATCTTCCCAAAAGCAAAGCAGCAAAGCTGGGAGTAAAACAGACAGTAAAACATATAGTTTGCAAGCCAGCATGACTTCAACAGCAAAACAATGTGCATAGGACCCCATGCTCCTTAGAACAGCGTGTGTGAGACTGAGCCCTAGCTCCTACTGGCAAAAATATCCCACTCTTCCCCCCTCAGGGCTGTCAGGTCAGTGTGCCAATCCCTACGTTCTGGCTAAATCCCTCTCCTCACAACTTCCCTCCTCCCCGCCCGTGCCCTGCAGGCGTGGGATTTCTCCCCTCACCTCCTCCCGGGCTCAGAAATACCTGCACCCCAACCCCGGTGAAGCACCTGCTGCCTCAGGCCTCCCTCCCTTAGTCCGAGCGCCCTCAGGGACCCGGCCACACCGTCTCTCTCCTCTGAGGAAAAAACAATGTCTTCTGCTGAACAACCCTACCGGCAAGCCCTGTCTTCAACCGCACCCCCTCCCAAACTCGCCAGGCCTCACCCCAACCCCACTCACCGGCCAGCGCCCCGCTTCGCCAGCCCCTCGTCAACGCCGCTTCCGGCCTCCCCGGGCCACTTCCTCCCCGCCTGCCCCGCCTGAGGGGCGGGTCTGGCGGCAGGGAGGTAGCGGGAGGCGGCAGGAGGCGGGGGTGGCCCGGCCGTGAGGCCGCTGCGCCGGGTCGTGCCGCGGGTCTGTGAGGGAATTTTGCTTCCCATTCCCTTGTATTTCTCATCGTTCACGTTATTTTTTGGTGATGGTTTTTGGGGCTTTTTTGTTTGTTTGGTTTTTGGATTTTTTTAACCCAGCTGGCTGCATCCATATTCAAACCAATAGTGGTTCGTTTTTTTTCAAGTAATACTTTACAAGTAAAAGCGAGGCTTTGCCCAAGTCTAGATATATCACGTTCGTGGCATTCTCTTTGCTAATTTTCTAAATTCAATCAGAGAAAGTAATCACGTTTGCCTGATGTGATTTGTTCTCTAAATCTACGCTGCTCCTTACGGCTCATAGATCTCTTATCCTTTGTATTTTGACATTTTTTTCCCCGCCCCTGTTTATTCCATCATGTCACCAGGAACAGAAGTTACTCTGAAAGGGTGATAATTGCCAAGATCACTGCTTCCTCCCTGCTCCCCCCTCCCCGAAAGACTGGTAGAGCAGTTGCTTTTCCTCAGTCCTCTGGCACCATCCCTAGTTTGTCAAGGTACTTCAGAAATAAGCAAATCCTGGAGTCTGCCGTCAATTCCTATACCCCTGTAGGACAGTCGTCGTTTCGCTTCACTGAGCTCTCTAAATGCCCTTTCTCTAACTAGTCCTTTATGTCGCTCTGAGCTGTCATGTTAACATTTTCATTACCTTTTAGTTCTCTGAGAAATTTCCTTGGAAAAGAAATATTAAAAGAAGAAAAACACTCATTAGGTAGATCATTTTTATCCCATTCCCCATAGCTAACTTCATTTAAGTTACTTTCTCTGCACCGATTTGTCTGTAAAATTCTGTCCTTTGTATTTTTAACCCTTTCCATGGCAGTAACTCACCCTACTTGCCTGCAGCATTTTGTCTTCCCTGCCAGCCTCCTACTTCCAATACAGGGGTCTTCTTTCTACTCTCAGATCTGAGAGCCAATCCTTCCTAAAATCTAATCCTGTTTCACCGCTGCAATCCTTTTTCATGCTTCAGGATATAAAACAGCTACAAAATTTCTGGGTTAGAAAGAAACTCCCCTGATGGGAAGGTTATTCTGTAAACATCCACTTCAGAGCTTCTTACCCCTTCATTTCAAGCACTCAGTACTGCCTGCCGTTCCAGGCAGGATAACAAACCAGACAAACAATTGTGTACAAGAAATCCTGTGTTTGGATGTCCTGGGGAGGCAGCAGCAGATGCCTATTCTAATTTCTCCTGTTTTCCCTTCATTTTTTCCAAATAGTTCTCTGCTGTTTCTTGTTGGTCAACAAAATGTTTTGCAACTGGTGTAAATTCTACTTCACCCGTCCAATTTTTTAGCCATTTTCAACACTTCAAAACAAATTTCAACAGATGTCAGTGGCATTTGCCCATAAAGGCAGCAGATTGGTGTGTGGAGTTGGTTTTCTGGGAGAGGGCAAAGGCAAAAGCTAGGACAGTAGCTGCTTTTGCAGTTGCAACAGTCCCAAGAACTAGAAGGGTGCAGCAACGGAGCACTGATGTATACAGAGAAAAATCAGAAAACTGGGAATAGGAGTTGGAGAGATACAATGGGGTAGCTGGGTTAATCTGGGTTTGAGCAGTTTATGGTATTTCTGTCCTGTCTTACAAGGTTCGCTCTGAAGTTGGCCAATGACTATAAATTTTGAATCTTTGCCTGCATTCAACTTCATCCTGTGTCCCTGGCAAATTATTTAGTCTGCAAACTGTGTGCAGTTTGCAGGTTCCCTGTGTGGACAACAGGAACCGGCCCATCTTCTCAACACTAGTTTTGCTCGTGAAATGCTGAAGGGATAGAAAATGTTCAGCACTCCTATCCTGACTGGATTGTTACCCATCACTGTGCTCTGTACATACAGGTTTCTTTTTCCTGCCCAGAGGCTGTGGGCACCAGCACTGAACTGTTGCTGGGCCTGGAGGCAGGAGAGGAGACATTAGTGGTGAGGGACATTTCCGAGGTGAGGTGAGCAGGAGAGGAAGTTGGCTGGATGTTCACAGCGTGTTGTTGCGGCCCCTTTGCCCAACTCACTCTCCAGCGGGCAGAGGGAGAGAGGTATGGCCCAGTAGGATGGGGACGGTAGAGGGGTCATTGCTCTACCCTAGCAAATGCTCTGCCTGGTCCCACGGTGCTACTCAGTGAAACCTTCCACGGGTTAAAAGGAAAAAGAGAGAGACAGAAAGGGGACAAGAGACAAAGGGAGGAATAAAGTCAAAAAATGTGCCGTGAAGCTTCTTGCAGCAAAACGCGGAGAAAGTCATTTCCAACTTCTTTCATCTCAGAGATGAAGCCACTAAATAAAAGGGCAGCACAGAACACAAGGGCTTTTAATCTGTCTCATCTCCTTCATAATAACTGCAAATTTTCCCTGGGCTCCTGGGAGTGAGCCTCTTTCCTCTGTCTTTGCCTTATCTCCCCCCTCCATATTTCACAGCCGGCTCGGCTCCCCTCACTCCGCTGCCCCCGGCCTAGTCTCCGAGAGGCCTGTGGGAGCTGCCAGCTCCCAGGGCCTCATTGTTCCCGGCTTGGGAGGAAGCTCAGGGAGGGAATTGAAGGCAAGTCAAAGGGAAACGGCATCATCGCTGCTTCATTAATGGGAACCTTTCAGTAGAAAACATATCAGAGCGAGGTCTTTTCAGAGGCAGTAATTAGCAATTTGGAGCCTTCCCCCCTCAGGAGATGCAGCTGTGATCTAACAAGTGGGAGCAGTGCTCGCCTCCTTTTACGCTTCATATTTATTGTTTTTCATTTTCTCCATCTTCCTCCCATTGTCCAGCCTCCTCCTCGCTGCCAGATAAGGGCCCTTTATTAATCGCTCCCTTTTAATTCTTCATTAATGATAATAACTTTCTCTGGTGCACAGAGAGGAGTTAATCTTTCCTGGGTATTGAGAAAGGACAGGGCTGAAAGGGAGGGAATGAAGAAGTGCATGGTGGACAAGGCTATACCGCCATATTTCCATCCCACCCCACCGCCCAGAAGGAGTTTCTCTAGACTTTGGCTGTGAGCTGTCCATTGGAAAGTCTCAGCTGTCAGTTTGGTCAAGCTGTGTGGGTTGAGTGGGATGTGCCCTGGCTCAGAGATCCAGCCATTACCAGAAACAGGTACACTTGGGTCGGAGGGAGAGCCTTTCTCTGCCTGTCTTGGCAAAAAAACCCCATCATCTTGGTGTGACTAACAGGCTGTGTCTACTCGTCTTGTAAGAACACTCCCTCAGACACCTTCAAAGCCCAGTTTCCCAACTGCCAACATTGTCCAAGCTTAAACAGCACCTGAACAAGGAAAGAAATGGTATCTAGGAGGCCCTGCACATGACAAGACCCTCCCTGGTGCCTCCCACTGGCCACTAGCACAGTCTATGCTACCAATTGCTCCCATCTGGAGGTGCCAGTCCACCAACATGGACACATGTGTGAGGTGACTGCCGCCAGGCTGGTTCAGCATGGGCAGCCCAGTGACAGAACTGGATGAAGATGGCAGGGAGGGGCAGAGGCTATCACACAGGCTGTGGCTGTGTGCATGGGGCTACAATCAGTGAATACCAGTCCCAAGAACATGGCTAGGGATGAAAGTGCTGAAATACCCAACACTCTTAGACCTTAGCTTCTCTTCCTAGGGTTTTGTACCACTGGCTTCATGGGAGCCTCTGCTAGTAAAGGCCACGCAGCTGATCTTGCCTTCTAGTGGTAGCCTCAGCCCTTTCTGGGTAGCTGGGTATGCCACTGCCCCATTAAGAATATTTTACTACTACCAAATATGAGAAAAAAAGGGACAAATTTTACTGTTGCCAGGATAGGTGGCTCCACAACGTCACTGAGGAGCATCACATTGGCAACAGTGGGAGATGCTGAGGGAAAGGAACAAATGGCATGAGGAGAACCCAGGAACTTCAACACAGGAGCTCAAGCTCATTTGTCAACTGCAATGACAGCTCTGTGGCCTTCCCTCACACAGTGGTCTCGTCCCAGCTTCACACCCTGGTGTCATTCCATGGGTGTTACCAAAGAAGCCAGTTCGAATCAGTGACTCCCATGGCCCTGGAAGCACAAGTCCCCACATGCTTACCTGTGACAGAGGTAACCACAACACCATCAGTATCATTGCTTGTTGATCTGAGGCAGTTGTTCGACAGTGCTGGGAACTGAGGGAGGAACCAAGCTGCTGAGGGAGTCAGGGCAGAACTTTGGGAGAGACAGAAAAACTGAAATTTGATGTCTTCATTTGCTGCTTCTTTGATGCCATTTGCAGGGCAGATATCCTGTCTGCATTCTTTTACAGACCACAGTAGTTCATATTTTTTTCTATACAGTAATGCACTTTCTTGGCCTAACATCAGGACTCTTGACAACAGCTGTGGGGCAGAGAGGGTCAGTTTATTTCTTACTGTTTTAAAAGTATCAGCTAGTGTTTCCCTAATATGCTCTATTACTCAAGTGTCTTTGAGGGTGAAGTGAAACTCAGGCCTACATTTATGTTACCCTGAGTAATTTGCTGTCAGTGTCTTTGGTGTTCATTTAATGTGGACTTTGAAGGACTCCTGATAGCCCCAATAATCAGGGGTGACCTGTGTCTCAGTGTCCTGTAACAGACCTGTGCTTAGTTTCCAGTGATCCTAGTTCACTGTGGGAAGATGTTTAAAAGAACTTTCTAGCTATGAACTTGAAGTAATACAGAAAGTGGGTCTGGCCTGTCTGTAAACGTTGCATTTTAAAATCCCAGCGGGTCAAGCTACTCCTGTTAAATGTGGGCTGGCTTTTTGGGGCTTATTGTTTGCCCACAGCATCTCTGCATGAGGCCAAAAGACTCCACTTGCACACAGTAAATGGAAGAGGTTTTCAAACTTAACAGCAATAAATTGATTTTGTATTTTAAAACACGCATCTTTTCTTTAGACTCAGTGAATCAGACCTACTCTGGTCTAACACTGCTCCCCTACACTGGCAGGTCAGCAGGATCTATCACATCCCCTCCTCTACCCTTGCAGCCCCACTAGTCATAGAGATGGTCTGCACCTTCTGGGACTGCCTTCAAATGTCGGGCAGAGAATAGACAAAGATGGAGACATGGTGGAGACAGAATGAGCTGAAGTGAGGAAAGCCAGGAGGTTTGTGGAACTTGGTGCATATGAGGGCCATCCTCCTTCCAGTATTGTGTGCTGGGCACTGAACAGAGATGCAGATCCTACCTCAGGCAGGATTCATGGGGACTCTGTGTCTGCTAAGCTGTCAGCTGAGAAATGACCATGTGCAGGATACGTGGTAGGAACTTACAGCAAGGTGCCACTCGTGCGGATGTGGCCAAGTCAAACTACTGATTGCTGCGGAGCGTACACTGTAAATATAGATGTGAGGCAAGATAAAACAAACCTGATTACTGCTGTGGCAGGTGAGAGACAAGGCGTCACAGATGCAGAGTTCCTCGGGAAATGAATTTTTTTAAATTAAGATAAATCAGTTTTACTTGGATTCTTCCATGGAAAGGACATTTAAATAGAGCAAGCAGGATGTTAATAATGCTATAACTTGGAAGCAAGAACTAATATAAAGTGAGTGCAAGCAAGGCAGGAATTGAAGAACCACTAAACAAATTACAAGAATCTCCTTAGTCTGGTCACGAAGCTACTTATCTCTTATCTAACACATTTTATTTTATAATTTTGCTTTATTTGGCAGTAGACAAAGAATTTCTGTAGGACTGGAATGGTCTGAGTTCTTACTGTCATGCCTGTCCACCTGCCATTGCTGGTGTAATAACAGTGGCCTCAGAGCCACACAGAGAGGCACTCGGCAGTCTTCCAGCTAAATCCCCTGACAGTATTTGGATGGTCAGAAAAGAAATATATTCATCATGGCAGCAGAGAGCTGGCAGTGGCACCAGTGATTCTGGTGAGGGTAGAACATCATGGATGTTAATGTTGGCTGGCAGGAACTGAGTGCTAGCTTGCCCTCAGCAAGGACAAGCAGTGTTTTCAAAAAGTATAGGCTCAAAGAAAGCCAGCACAGCCAAGTGTGGGGATCACCCACAAGGACTGATGAAGCCTCAAGAAGGCTAGAATGATGCCTTTTGCAGTTATAATGATTGCAGGTTTTGCTACCTGGAAGTCCTCTGTGGAGTCTCTTGCTCCTCTCCTGCTGTCCGAGCATCTTGTGATTATCTGCCTGTTGCAGTGAGATCAGCTGGCATGCAGGAGAGCAGCAGGTCTTATACAGGGCTGCAGGGCACACCACAAGTCAGCATAAAGCAGGCAAGCAGGGGTTGCCAGAAGGCCTAACTGGATGCAGTCATTCCTTATTTGAGGGGAAGGTGAAGGTGTTCTATACGCTGGATGTGTGAACTGAGCTGGGTGTTTCAGCCAGGGGCACATTTGTTGGAGCAGCCCTGCAGACTGGATGGCATCTGTAGGTTGGACTGGCTTATTCTTAAACATGGAGCCATTATACATATGGGATCTATAAATAAGTAGCTTTAGAAAGCAACTAAAGTGACAGCATTTTCTGAGTCACAAGCATTACTGGAACACCGTTGCACGCAATAGGAGCGGGATCCCTGCTGCAGGCTACACTTAACCTCCCCCTGCCCTCCAGACCAGCCTGCAGCCCAGGCTCTCCTCCCTTACCTCTACATCCCTTACCTCCTACCACTGCTTTCTTTCTGCACAGAGGATTTACCTGGTCCTTGCCTCTTGTTGCTCAAGACCCAAGTAGATCTGCTGCAAGTGCCTGTCCCTTGAGCAGATCCTGCTCATGGCCTTACCTGGCTTTTGCGTGCCGGGCATTGTGGCCTTCCATGGCTGTTCCCAGCACTGCACCCAGGCACCCCCTCCTCCTACACCATGCTGTGGCCAGTGGAGCCTGCGGTGCTGACATTGCCAAGCCTTTCGGAGGGTTGAGAGCGCTTCATAGTAAGGAAGAAGGCAGCAGCATGGATCTGCAGGGAGGGGGAGGGGAACAGCCTGACAATCCCCCTCGAATTATAAACATATCCTCTTTAAATACATTTCTAAGGATAACATTTGTATTACTGCGTCCTGTGGCTGCTGATAGGGCACTGCTTATCGCCTCGGTCTCTCCTCCTTTCTCTGGGCCCTGCTGGGAAAGGTCCCTATCTGGAACCGAGCTGGCAATCCTCCGTCAACCAATTGTTTCAGTCCAGGGGAAAAATTAATTTCTGCCTATCGTTAATTGAGAGAATTGTGTGGAGAGCTAGGAGGGGGGCTGGAGGGGGGGGAAGTGGGGGAAGGAGTGGGGAAGAGAGAGATGGTATTATTAACAGTTTCCCTTTCATAACCAAATACCCTGATTTCCATCAGCGAGATGAGAGGCTCATTACAGAAAGAAGGTGATTAGAGAAGTTGGAGGAGCTATCAGGCTAAGCAGGAGAGTGGCAGGGAATTCGGGAGGGACTCCCAGCAGAAGGGCAGCCGCACCAACCAACCATCCCCTCTCACCCTCACTGCCATTTCCTCCACCCTTCCTCTCCCTGTCAGCCCCAGTGACCCCCCTAACCACATCTGAGGAAAAAGCAACAAAGAAGTTCCAAAGATCACCAGTTTTAGTGGCTGGAGAGATACTTTACGTGGTGGCAGAGCCTGCACGCTCATAACCAAAAGCCCCCTGACATGGTTCAGCTCCTAAAGGCTCAGTTGACAGCTCATCTGAAACACCTCTCCCTGTTCTAAAACACCCATCATGCATGGCCATTCAGAATGTCTCTCATTAGCCGATTCCTCAACAGGTGGCTAAAAACTAAGACCCCTGAATGTCTCTCTCACTCACAGAAATTATATACAAGTGAAAGAAAACTACCTCAGAGTGTACTCTGGTCCAGCTTCTGCACCACTCCTTCCATGCATGTCTCCTTCTGCAATATTTCCTCTATTTTAGAGGTATCACTTGATACCGCCCACCAGCCCCCAAGCCATCTCATGCACCATGTGTATGTCTTCACGAATTTGCTGTCCTTCAGCTCACAATCACTCCCCTGACAAATAGCTACAGAATCCCCTTGATTCCTGACATTGCTGGAAATAACTTTCTCCCCCTTCGGGAAGGTAAGCAACCTTCAAAATTCATCCAACCTGCATAAACACTAGGAGATGGGACTAGGATAAAAAGTTGAACTTCTCCCACCTTCCATGTGAATGATGCAATGGAACAAAACCCATCACTTTAATTTTAATTCTTTTTTTCAATATAAACCTTTGGCATCCCAGACAAATTTGCAGTAGACAGGAAGATAATAAAGATTCTACTAAATTAATCTATCTAACCCATGACTCCCATAGTTAATATGAGTTAACGCTTTAGTTATTAGGATTTTTTTTGTTGCTAGTCTGTTGACAGTGCTGTACTTAAGACTGTCAAAAATCCTGTTCGGAGATGACAAAAGGGTCTTTGGCAAGGTCCATACTGGAGAAAAAAGCTGCAACAGAGAAATAAAACTGTCAGCTGAGCAGCCGCAGATTGAAAAGAAATCATGGGGAGAAAACTCCTCTTCCTGTGACAAAAGCCATTCCTCTAGGCTTAGGATGAGGGAGACAGTCTCACTCTATAGACTGCAGGAAACTCAATCCAGCATGGCACTCATAATAAATTGATGTGAAAACAAACAGAAATACTTCTAGAAGGTAAATGGGCTACTTCTTGTCTTGAAGGCAGATAGAAGTGCCCACTGTCACTGTGCATGGAGTTCTGCATAAAACAGCACAACCTCTAGGAGAGGTATATCTACCTCTTCTTAGCCTAATCCCACCTACCCATGATCATGTATTGAGCTCTAGTAATCTCCTGCTCCTCTGGGAGATCCAGACAGAAGCTGACCCTCCACACAAGGCAAGGCCTCCCATTTTAGCACCAAATTTCACAGCTGACAAGTAGAAGACATGTCCAAAAATATATGGTCTCTTGGAAAGCTAGCTGGAGGGCAGAGTGGTCACCAAGATCCATTTAGTTCTTAGCAATTTCTCTTCATTCACTTATCCCCACGGGACAATTACTGGTAAAGAGCAAATTGTTAACAGACAATTAAGAGTAAGCCCAGAGCCAGACTTAGAAACCTTTGAAGCCAGAATGATTTACAGAAGTCTGCATATTTAGCCTTTCCTCTTTAACAAAGTGTCCATTTCTTGCTGATTTCTTGTGCAAATCTCTAGTAAAATAGAAATGGATAAGAATGCTTGCCACAATAGTTTGTGTGTTGAAATTCTGGGTTACTCATGTTGTCTTCTTCTAAAGATGTTGAAGGCTTAGCCTTGAATTTCTAGTATCACCAGTCCATTAATGAATAAAGAGGAAGATCCCATATTAATAGGTAGCTTTGGTCTAATGCAGTTGATAATAAGGCCAACACTGGCTGCATGCCAGCCCCTCAGCTAATCTGACCTCTGCTCAGAGGGGCTCTGGAGAAGAAGTACAATAGCATGATAGGCAGCCTGACCCAGGAACTATGCACTCAGTCCCGAGTAGTTGGACACAAAAGCCCTCTCGCCAAGCCTTAAACAGCTAAGACTCCACAGAGGCTACTGTAAGCCTCCAGCTTTGGATACCCAGTCTGAGCTACTGTTCTGCACTCACATAACTCAGTTTGCCTTCGAGTGGGGAAGTCTAGGCCTTGCATCTCAAACCAAAAATGATCATGCATTTGCAAAAGCCTCCACTACTAGCTGCTTTCTTCCTCAGACAGTATTCTTCCACCAACTTTGCAAAGCTGCAGCAGAGAGGTCTGAGGAAGAGCTTGTATGGCTGCCTCTCATCCTCTCTCCCTCTCTCTCTCTGCAGCCAGTCAGGACTGTAGAAAACAGCATGCTCAGCCACCACTAAACCCATCCCAATTGATGGCTCTGAAGTGTCAATTATAATGACTAAAGTGGAATGACACTGGGAAAGGGGACAACTGGAACAAAAAGGGGAGGTGTTTGGGGGAAAAAACAGACAAGTAGTGACAGTGAAGCAAGGACAGTAACCGAGATAACACAAGAAGATGGATGGGAAAGAGAAGAGAGGATTGCAGCTTCTCAAACAGGGGAAAGCACTGAAAAGAGGAAAAAGAAAAGACAACTTAAATATTACAGTGATAGAAGATCTACCCAATCATTTCATTAAATGAGTCAGTGAGAAAACAACATGGAAGCTGTTAGATGGCATACAAAGAAAAGAAAAGAGCAAATTAACAGAGGAAAGGGGGAGAACCAAACAAGACAGTACATGCAGCTTCAATGCTGCTGAGCTAAAATGACCAGTGTTCCTATTTATTTTTACTTTCTTGACCATCACCCTATATCTAACTTCTCTTTGCATCTATGTGTTTGGTCTGTCAGCATAGGATTCAAAGGGGACACATGATTATTTTGACCATGTTTCTTTATTATCTTGTGTTACGCTGGATCTTATGAGTCAGCTATAAAAAGAGAGCATAACCAAACCCCACTAAACCATAGAATCATAGAATCGTTAAGGTTGGAAAAGACCTCAAGGGTGTGAAAGTATTTCAGCAAGTAAGAAGAAAGCCATCTCATACACAGAGTCAGTCCTGCTGAAACCCTTCCTGATGCTCATGGGCACTGCTGGGTGATGTAGAGGATCAAAAAGCGGTTAGGTGGAGCCCTTGGAGAGAATAGGATAAGGGTGAAAGTGCTGAAAATCTTTTCATAGAGGAACTCCAAGATGCTCTGATGATCTCTGGTGTCCCAGGGCAGGACAAGGTTAATATTCAGATCAACTTTAAGGTCCATTCCAACTCTAACCCTTCTACGATTCTATGAAGGTAAGACAGACTCTAGGCTGGCATAGGGAACATACACTTCCCAGCATCTTTCCTCCACTTTGTCACAGAGAAAGAAGAGAAATTAGCCAAGCTCATGAAGTGAGAGAGAGTTTGACACCTATATAAAGAAAGACAATCCACCAAACAGAGCTGCAAGCAAAGAATATGAGAGAAATTCAGGAGGAAGAGTTTGAAAAACAGAAATGTGACTAAAAAGAGAGGAAAGTAAGGGTGAATTAGAGACAGGTGGAGACATGGGCTGTGTTTGGAGAAAAGAGCCTAAGGGGAGAAGAGAGGGGGCAAAGTCCGAGCCACTCAGCGAGTTCAGAACAATCTCCATTCTCTACAGCGCTTTCTGTTTAAAAAAATAAAAAAGGAATGATGGAGAAGGGGAGAGAGTCAGACAAGTTTAATGATGTGTGTTCAAAGCTCAGATTGGAAAAATGACAGAGAAAAGCAGCCTGTTTCGGCTCTAATAAATTGTTCTTTGCTGTAAGAGACGCCTGTCGCAGCATTAATACAGGGCCCTAATACACGGGTCAGGGTTAAGTAATTTTCTCCGGCAACTTAAGCGAATAATGAAGCTGGCAGCGGCTAGTGGCGCAGTGGGAGAGATGGCCCAGGCCGCCAGCACTTTGTCTTCATTTATTATGCCAGCTCTCATGATTTGGGTACTGGCTGCAGCGACGGGAAGCCTCCGCTGAGGAGATATCGCTTCATTTCGGCAAGGTAATGAAAGCTGGGATGGGGGGAGGATAAACCAATTTGCTGGCTGACATGGGAAGGAGTGATTTGCAGACCTGGGTAAGGGAGGGGGGCGACCAAGCGAGAGGAAGCACAAGGCTAAACCAAGAGGGGTGCTCAAGGCCCTTCCCTAAGATAATGGCACCATGTGTTTGTGGGGAGGGCAACAGAGCAGGACCAAGCAGAAGGGGGTGGTGGGGCCGGAATGTAGCAGATGTCAAAACTTGAGGGTGTGGGGACTAGGGAAGAACCACCAGGAAGAACAGTGTGGGCAGGAGAGGCTGGTGGAGGAGGAAGCAGCAGGAGCGGGTCTGAGGGCTGCTGGAAGCGGTTGGTGGAGTAAAGCTGAAGAACACACAACGGTGGGATGATGGAAGACAAGCAGAGAGCAGATGTGTGGGGAAACGCAGGCACAAGAAGAGGGGTGAAAGGGAGAGCAATGGATGTTGTCCTGACACTGTGGGGAAGGAAGACCCTCACAAGCAACTTGTCTAAGACATAGACGCTCTGGAACTGTAGTTCTGGAGCTCACCGAAGTTCATCCCCACTCTACCCATTGCTCTTCTCATGAGGAAAACACTCCAGATGAAGTACAAGGCAACCCTGCAGCCACACGTTTCCCAGGAGAAGGGGGTAACTTCTGTCTCCTGCACTCCATCCCCACTACATGGGCATAGGCAATCCACCACCAAGACTACTTCTTCAGAGCAGATTAGCAATAGCCAATTTTGTGGCTTAACTCCCAAAACATCTGTGTCATTCTGACCAGCCTGGGCATACTGTTTGCATGCTCACTATCCCCTCTGATTACCCCTGCACTAGCATCCTCTCTTCTCAACCCAAGAGGATATATGCCTAGTGGCTAAGATGTCATCTTTGTCCCTACCTTAAAATACCTTTATCACTCAGAGCACATCCCTACCTCCTTCAACATCCATGCTCCCCACTCCCAAAACAGTGAAGAGAATGGAGGCAACAGAGCCCTGGCAGAGTCAAGTCTGGGACTCTTACACTTTCCTTCCCTCCCCCTCCTCTCAATGTGGGTTAAGGATTTCCAATAAGGACCAAGTGTTGGAGGCTTAACACTGCAGTCTCTGGAGAAGCAGGCCAATTTCACACTAATCTTCCCCATGAAGGGAGAGAGCATCGGAAGCAAGAATTACATCAAAGAGAAGTTAATGCTGAGAAGCAGAAGACAAAAAGGAGCTGCTTTCAGTTTCAAATGAATACACACAGCTGGATTAAGAGATCAGGCAGCTCAAAGCCTGTATCACAAGCTTTGGTACCCAGGATTTAGCCAGCAGGGAAGAGTTCTGATCTGGGTGCTCTTTTGAAAGGAGAAGAGGGTCTTTATGGAGCACTGCAGGTATTTGAGAAGAGCTGGGTAGAAGACAGGGAGTCTGATCTCTTGGTCTGGCCTCCGCTGACCTCTTCTAATAAATATCATGACAGACTCAGATAATGAGATGGGTTTGCATAGCCTACATAGCTCCTGAAGCCTTTCGGTTAGCTAGCAATTAACCTGTCATTTCCCCCTGCCCTGCACAGCCCTCCATCCCCCTTTGGTCTGGGGCACTGCAGTTGTGTCCTCCAAGTCCTGCGATGCAGGCAGTCCTTTCCCTCATGGCAGGAGGTATGTTCAGCTTCAAATGGAACTAGTAAAGGCAGCTGAGCTCCCTGCAATATAAAACACACCCCCCGGAGGAAAGGTGAGCAGAGGGTGATTGCAGTAATGTGTCTGTTGTCCCATTTTAAGTGGTACTGAAGTGAGTCCCAGTGCGCTCCCCCCGCCAGGAGGCTGACAGGTGTAAATCCCGGGATGAATGAAAGCACCGAGCCCTATAAAGCTGGTGTCTCTCCACGCATCTCCGCTCTGATTGACTTGTCGGCTCTCTAAGGCTGACTCTATCAGCTCCTTACTGCCTCCAATTCCAGGTGTGATTTAGTTTGGAGATGAGAGGTGACAGTTAACATTGGTACTCGTCAGTGTAGATCAGACACAGTCACGCTGTCTTCTCCTGGCTCACTCCCTTGCCTCCTCCCCCATGCTCCCCACCCCTCTGGTATCTCCCTCTCCTAACTGTTGCTCTTGTTCTCCCCGCCTATCCTCATCCAGTCCTTCTGTTTACCACCATATCCTTTTGCCTTCTATCACCATTACCAGAGCTCATAATCAGTAAATTCATCCCTTTCTCTTGTCTTATCTGTCCCAGAATAACAGAATCCTAATGCCTTCTTCAAGGAAACTTCTCTTGTGCAAAGACTAGGAACAGCTGTTTCACCTTGTCCTTTCCAGTCCCCTGTAAAGCTAAGCAAGCAATATCCAGCAACTACTCTACTTGCCAAATATAACCTATTTCTCCATTGATGGCTTGTTCATTTGAGTTTAATTCTCTCGAGTGTATGTGCTGTTTGGAATTCACCAAACAGTTTTGAGGAATGCATGTGGGCTTGAAGACAGAAGAAAAGAGGGATTTTGTACTTGGTGTGCAAGATAAAAAGTGAATTCTTTGGCGTGGAAAGGTCCCTGTAGCCCATATGCTGTAATATTCTAGAACTGCCCTACAACCACAGCCTGACACAAATGTTCAGATTTCCTATCTGGAACTCCTCCTTAATTTAAAATTTCCAACTCACAAAACATTTCCTGACAAGACCCACTACCTTACAGAAAAGCAACACAAGGGAAAGGAATCCCACTTCTTATTAGAGTTAATAGTTGCAAACAACCTTGGATGTACTCACACAGCCCTTTTTAACCCAAGTAACTTCCTACTCTATATCACTCCTGGTCCGCCATTTCCCAATCACGTTCAGTTTTAGTCCCTAATACTTTAAGTGACAGGATTTCTCTAAGCTACACTAAAAAAGGGACCTGTTCCAGCATCAACAAATAGGAGGTAACTCAGTGGAAAATGCATTGGTTAGGTTCATCCTTTTCAGTTCCCATCCTTCTAATTTTCAGTAACTTTTGCAGCTGATTCCTAATGAGGTATATAACCTTTTCCTCTTTTCCATCATCATAGGCTTCACTGTACCAGAGAGTTCGCTCATAAATTTACGGATTACTTTAACTGGAAGAGACTGAATGGACATTGTAGGATGGGATGAGAATCCAAAATGATGTTGAGAAATCGAAGAAAAGGTCTGGAAGAAAGGAGGCAGGTCAGCCACAGCACTGAATTTCAAGAAAAAAAAGTGGACAAGCCAGAAGGACCCAGCAAGAATTATCAGAGATCTAGAAAACCTAGCCTGCAGGGAAAAGGCTGTAACAGCTTTATTCAGTCTAGAGAAAAAAAGACTGGAGGAGACATGATGGCGATCTTCAAATACATAGCAGGCCACTTTGAAGATGCAGGGTCTTTGGACAGTAAGAGAAACTGTAACCATCAGGAGACATTTAGAAAGCTCAGAGAACTTTTTAGCTCTATGTGTAGTCAAGTCTTGAAATAATTCGATTAGAGAGGTTGTGGTAGCACCATAATTTTTTTTAAAGACCAAGTTAGGTAAGCATTTGGAAGGAATCACATAAGTACCTTTGTGCTGGATTAGAGGAATTTTCAGCACTCCTTCCTGCTCTATGTTCTCTGAATCTGCAAATTCATTGATGACACTCTGCCAACATGACAGGGACTACCCATAACACATAGTCCCTTCCAGAAATGAACACCTAGTTGAAAATCTGCAGTGGAGCCACACTAGCATGTGAATAATAATACAAAGCACTAGCTAACTCCTGCCTGTCTATGCCTCCCAGCGTGGCTATGACAAAGTAAAAGCACAAAGAGCCACTATACATGTACCATGACACTGCTGGGAATATGAAGGAGTGTGTCCTTTTCTCTCTCTGCATGAAAGGCCAAGATGCATAACTTGGACACTGAAGATTGCCTGCTGCAGATATTGCTGACTTTCACGATTCTTTCTAAGTTTGGGTATTTTAATGATAAATCAAGTTCTGAGCCCTTGAGCTTCAATGAGGTGTGACAGTAGTTCTGTCCCAGGCTGATGAGAAAGACAATGTTTAGAATACACTTATCTTTTAATTCAGACTGCAGGAATAATATTTACTCTAGATTATTCAGTGGTATTTTTCCTCTAACCATAAATTATTCCTCTAGCTGGCCCCAGAGCCATACCAGTGTGGAAATAGTAATGATATAAGAAGCTACTGAGGTTGGTTGATTCCTTCTTGTCAAAAGCTCAAAGCAGCACAAGGTACATCTGTCCACATCACCATTCTCCAACTACAGAAGTTTAGGGGGAAGACCTTTCTGGTACAGCACATCTGCCTATTTCATGAACTTCCCTGGGACACACTGATGACAGCCACTGTTAGAGGCTGGATGTTGAAGTAGATGGACCACTTGCCTACTCTCCAGGGGTAGTCCCGTATCCCTCAATTCTGAGTGCATGCCAGCACAGTATTGCGTGTTCTTCACCACCTTCCCACACACAGTCCAAGGTCCTAATACTAAACTTTAGGCTTGTCTATAGTGAGAGATACCCGTGCTATTTGTGGCTCACCAAGACAGTTTGAGTCATCGAAAATATGGGAACTGGAAATGCTCCCATGTATACTCTTGGAAACTGGAAGTTGGGAGGTCTGTCTCAGTCCTTGCCTAGGGAACAGCTTTATGAACTGGTTCCCAGTTACAAGAAGTGCAAACTAGAAATTCAGGTTTAAGTGATGGAGCCTTAGGAAGGCACAAACGGAACCCATAGGAAAACTTGCATACCCTGGAATTACTGAGGTCAGATCAGAGACAGAAACAGTGAATTCTGAAATATTCCCACAAATCTTCTCAGTTCTTGCCCCAAAGCTCAGCAGTGCTGGAGCCCGACCATATTCATGACTACACTCACTCCTAAGACATTTCTCAACATTATCTTAAGCCTCTTCAGCCCCTATCTGCCAGCCAGCATTCCTAATCTTCCCATTGTCAGAATCTAAATTATTTCTCTCATTTATATGGCTATATGATAGCTGTCTACCTGTTCTATCCAAAATCCTCTTCTTCAGGATGGAGATATGTATCTCTCAATCTATCTTCATCTACCTTTTCCTCAGTCTTTGCACTACTGAAGATCCCAAGCTTTACCTTCAGCCAGAAAGGGAACATTCAAAGACATAGCCTGCATGGTGTATCTGGGAGGTTATTTACCCAGGCAGCCTCATCTTGTCCACAAAAGACTCCGGACAGAGCATTGCAGAGGGAAGTGGGCAGCGTCACCGCAGAGTGCAGGGTGAGCGAGCCTGCCAACTTCGCTGTCAAACTGCCCCCAGCAGAGCACACCTGCAACTCTTGCCAGTGTTTTGTCATCAGTGTTGGGATGCAGCAGCAGAAGGAACTTGCAACATTTTGAAGTGGCCAAAAGGGTCTCCAAACAGAGGCCTGCTTCCTGATCCCAGCAGAGATCCCTGCAGCTTTCCAGATGCCCTCTCTCTCTTTGTGGAGGCTAGAAGTTCAGTTTGGGGAACAGTCTGGGCTTTACACTTCCTAGTTTCTCTCAAAAACAGAAAGCCCCTGCCTCCCGTAACCCCACTGCCCACTTTCACCTCATGTCCATCCACCCCCCCTCCCTGCTCCAGCACCTCCCTCCCCACCTCCAGCCTGGGTGACGATCCATGAAAGCCCCCAGCAGTATGTCATGGGAGTGATAATTACATCCCCCGCTCGCATCATGCCGCCTGCTGCTGACCTCTCACCCCTCCTCTCTTTTAATCACCCCCTGGCATCAGTCACTCTGACAGGGCAACAGCAGGGGCCACGTGACCTGTCAGCCCGGGGACATGACTTATAGGGCCTGGCTGGTGGACAAAGGGAAGGGAGATAGGCAGCATAAATCTCTAGGGCAAATAAAAGAGAGTGATGGGGCACTCTGCCGGGGCCTGCGTTAGCAGATTCTCGGCCTCTTGTTATTCAGCCCAGAGTTATGGTGATGAGGAAGCGGCTGAGAGTGACACGCACTGGTCCCAATCAACCTTGCAAAACCTGCAGAGACCTAGATGAGCCTTAATGTCACACATGGCTGGAGAGCCCCAACAAAGTGGGCTAGGACCAGGGGAGCAGCCAGAGTAGTCCCCAGCTGCCAGAGGCATCTGACCAGCAAAAGCTTCAGCTGTCAGAGCAAAGCACTAAGTCACACAGAACAAGGACAGGGGATCCCAGCGTTGTACCTTTCCATCTCAAGTGAGCACAGCCGAAGCAGGATTTGCACATCAGAGCACCCGCCACTGGCTCAGGATGCAGGTTTCCCCCCAGTGGTACATTCCTCCAAGATCCCCACCAGTCCTCTGCCCACGCACAGGCTCCCCTGCCATGTATCTCCTTTCCACCTGCTCCCTTGCACTCACCTGTTGCTTGGCAGGATGAAATCACTGGTGCATCAGTCAGCTGCTGTCATGATAAAGATACAGAACATCTGGGGTTTGCATCACAGACCAGTCTCCCATTGCTCCTCTGCTGGACTAGAATTGCTCTTGGGTCTGCAGAGACATTTTACTTCTGTACAGGGCACAAGAGGGAGTGTGGTCCACTAACACCTGCTATGATGGGTGCTGCAGTGGGCAAAGGGCACCAGAAGGACCCATCTGGATCATCAACTCCATCCTATGACAGTCACCACCCAGGGTCCCTACAAGTCATTTCGTCCCCCTTGTGCATATATTTCTCAGGAGGGGACGTGGCAAGCAAGAGCTGATGACTCCAGTAGTGCTGTACTCCCCTAGTACTGTATCTTCAGAGAAAAGAAGTCCAGGAGCTTTAACCCAGAATGTGTACGAAGAAGAAGGAAGTCCAAAGATTAATTTTTTGTTTTGAATATACTGTAGAAGAAAGTAGAGGGAAACACCTGGGAGGAAGACAGGGAAATTTCATTTGTTTGAGAACTGAAAGTGGTATCTGAAATGGTAGCTCTCCAACTAAAAGCAGAAAAAAAAAAATCACTTACTTTCCCTAGTACTTCAAGAAGCAAAGTAATGGTGCAATTGTGTCTGACTGGATGAAAGAAAGGTGAAGCCCAGTAACCAGGAGGGATTTGGCTCCATAAACATCTTTATCTGGGAACCACTGTGTCTCAGGTGCTCAGAAATGTGAAAGCACTGGGGGCAGAGTGGGAAGGCGCTGTGCACGGCTCTACTGGTGTCCTGTCCCCGTCCCCATCCTGTCCTATGCTGGCAGTGGTTCTTCTAGACTTCAGGTCTCATCTGCACAGTGAAAACACCAGCGAGGCCAGCTACCAATGTTGGCTGTTTGCACTGTGCATAAGCATCATCTTTGACCAACTCCTCTTGCACTTCCCTGAGACCTACAAACTCACAGCACTTGCAGTGCTGCAGCAGATATCCTCTCATTTTTAAGAAATGCCAGTTTTTAAAATGAGAGAGATGCCCAGGCAGTGATGGGCGAAGGTCTGCTTGTGCCATTCCGCTCTTGTACACCAGAATGTCCCTGCTCACATCCCAGGTGAGGGGCCCCAGACAGGACTGTACAACCCACACAGCTCAGTGCTGCTGTCACAGCTAAATGAGGGGGAGAAGAGAGGTTCTGAGACCTGCTCTTGGACCAAGCAGAGGACTCAGCACAGCCACAGCATCATCCTACACATATCCTGTACTGCCCCTCCAGTGAGCACCCACTGCTGCTGCCCCCTCGGTTTTCCCATCTCAGCTTGCAGCCCCCCCTTGCAGCACAAGGCAGGAAGGGCCACCTCCTGCACAGAAGAGGCTTCAGCTGGTCTGGGACCAAGGCAAAACCATTCAGCCCTGGAGATGATACTGAACAGGGACCCACATGTCCATCTCTATCCTTCCCAAGGGCCTCCTCTCTGCTGGTGGCTTCCCTCTGGGCTGAGGGGGAAGCCCTGCAGCCCTCTGCTTCCTTGCCAGCTGGGTCCTAGCCTCCAAGACAGGAGCACGCAGCTCCCTACCCTCCTCCCCCCCATCTGCCTTTTAACGATGATGGAAGCTGCTGTCAGCGTGCAGCGACAGTAATAAACACTCTTCTTAATAACACAGGGTGTCCCTCTTATTAAAATGAATAGACTACGGTGGTGAAGCCAGGCTGCCTGCCTTGCAGCCTGGTGGGGACAGCAACCCTCAAGCAGAGTGGTTTATCGGCTGTAATTACCACAGCACCTTCAGCTCCAGGACATTCCCGGTTACAGCACTGTACTATACCCCCAGGCAGAGACACAGGTACCTGGGCAGACTGAGGTACCCTGTCACCCATGAGCACATGGAAATGCAAGCAGATAATTGCCTGTGTGCCTGCAAACATGTAATCTCCAAGATGCACAGACACAGCAGAGTAGGGTTAAATGTATCCACAGCCAGACTTTTAGGAATCATAAACCCCACTGAAACCAGCAGCAGCTGGTGCCACTCTTTCTGCTTCTCTCCTGCATAACAGGTATATCAACACACGAGTGCATAAACCACACCGCACTCAAAGCGGGTAGAGGAAGGCAAATACTTGGCCTGTGGGCAAGAATCCCCTCATCCACCAGCTCACAGTGTATCTGCTCATTTTTTCCTGTTCCCTGGTTGATGAGAGGTCACAGGATAAATGTATTTCAGGTTCTACATATCAGTACAGCATGTTGAAAAGAGCTGATGTGGCATCCCTTGCGTCCACCCTTTCTGGGTTTTGCATCTCAGTTAATGTACTGGTTTCTCCCCCATGGGAAAGTCATCCATTTCCCAAATACCAAATTCAGAGGATCTCTGTATCCCAGGTACTGACTGTCTTTCACCCTGCACACTATAGCCAAACACCAAGTTTGGGATTCATGTGTCAGGGAAGGAAACCATCTGACAAGATGCTTGCCTGTGGTTCTTTTGGAGGTACATTTGGACCAGCTATCACACAGTAGTCTCTAGTGTGCTTCCTGGCCTGGGAAACCAAAGCATTCCCCCTCGTCTGCCAATCTAGTTTATTTTCTCAGCATTTGCTAAGCTGGCTGGTTCCGCAAGCGTGCCCAGCACTGACCTGAGGCTACATGTATATGGAAGAAAAGCTGTCCTGGGAAGCACTTTTCTCCTTTGGAACTTCCTCAAACAGAGATTATCCAAGGGAATAAAATCTATCAGAAAGACAAATGACAGTAGTACATCCCAACATCCGCTCTGCTGCCATCTCAGAGCAGTTCTCTGGGCTGCAAAGACCCAGCAAGACCAAATCTGGTCCATTGCATCTCACTTGTCCAAGAGCGAGCACAGAAGAGCTACTGCACCGTTTCTCTGCACCTTCAGTGCATTAAGGCAGGTTTCTGCATCACTGTTATCATCAGGCCCCGAACAGTTCACACCCTCACAAGGCTCCAACATTCAGGAACACCTAACTCCATCTCACCCTGCAATGGTCCTCACAGAAGAGCCCGCAGCAGGCAGCAAAGCTAGCAGCAGGCAATTTAGCAAATTTAGCAATGGGATAGAACACAAAAAAATTATTCATGTGTAGCCAGGAGCAGCAGTTGGCAGAACCTCACCATGAAGAACCAGGCCCAGGTACGTCTGCCTTTATTATCTGTGAGAGACTGGCATCTGCTAGCTCTTCCTAGAAGCTATTCCTGGTAGGAGACATTACAACCTTACTGGTTTTGCTGGTGTTTAGTACAGCAAGAGAGCCTAGAGCAGTGGAGCAGATAAGAAAAAAAAACCAAAAAAACAACCCACAACAAACAACGGATGAATGAAAAAGTCTTTTTCAGCCAGTGGACTTCCTGGGCTCAGAAGTCAAATGCATCACACGAAAGCTGCAAACATGTTGTTTACTCATATTTCCCAAGTCACTCGTATGCCATGTTCTGAATTGTCTGTCTTTATGCTCAGTGGAAGGTTAGCAAGGATATATCAGGAGGAGCAGATGATGAATGCAAAACAAGATAAGGACCTAATTTACAAGGCTTCCAAGAGGTCAGTAGTATCCCAGAATCAGTATCTCTAGTTACAGGCTGACTACACTGCCTCAGCCAACAGTATTTCCACCTTCCCAGGCCCTGGCAGGGACACTCCAAAGACCACTTCCCACCACCAGGACTAGATTTCCAGACCCACACGGCTCACCTTCCTGAATCACTGCCACCAAGGGCTGCAGGTCAGGTTGGGGGCTGCAGGTGAGGCTGCTAGCTCAGACCTGCAAGCCTGTGTCAGTGGAGAGGGCTAAAACAGCAGAAAATGGCTCAGAGAAGACCACAGGAGCAATGGCAGGCCTCTGAGGGACAGCCCAACTTTGCAATCCACCTCATCCTTTCAGTGGCTTACCTAATAAGCATAAATATTTAACTGCTTCTCACCTTAAAAAAAAAATCAGAAGAGAAGAATTTAATGGAGAACCTTGCACAAAAAGCTGCATATAGGAGCTGGGCAGAGCTAGAACAAGTTGCAGCACACCCTTCACCCCAGCTACTAGTGATTTTATGCAGGGGACATGCAAGCTCAACATGGCAGCAAGGCTGAGACAGAAGGCACATGAAGTCCACCTGCCCACTCTGAAGGCTGCTCCTGGAACCTTCAGTGCCTGCAAGGACAGGCCAGGCACAGGAACTGGGTGATTCCTGCCCTGGACAAAACCACCCTGCAGGACCATTCCTGAGGCCAGAGGCTGTTGGGAGGGTTCCAACATTGATGCATTGCCTGCACAGTGGCAACGGCTTATCCGCATCACCACATACAGAAAAGAAAACACAGTATAGAAACAAACTTTCCTTCTCCTCTTGAGAAAGCAATTGAAGCTTCGTTCACCACAGCACTGGGCACAGACCCTCACATTGAAGGGACGGTGCTCATGTCTGGAGTCACCAGGCTGTGGCTCACTGCCTGTCACCAAACAGCGCATGCAAGACACAAGAGGAAAAGAAGCTGCAGTGTCCTGAGCAAAGTGTTTCTCGTAAGTGTGGATACCCCAGGTCCTGAGCAGGTCTTGTGCTCCAGGTACCCTGCAAAGGAAGATTTTGCTTGAGGATATGGTTCGCCACTGCTAAAGTGAAGCAAGCCATGCAAGAGCGGATGACAAATCCTCCAAAAATCTTAGCACCAGTAACATCATTCCCCTCTTTCCACTGGTTTCAGCTCCAAGGCAGCATCAGGGTTTTGCTTCTGGTGCTCTTTCTGGGATGCTAGAGGACTGTGCAACACACAGAAGATGCAGAGGCATGGGCACAGAGGGGCAAGCTGAGACCCATGGCCAACAGCCTGGCCAGAGGATGAGGACTCAGGAGAGGACCAGCTCATAACCAGTTCTTAGAAAGCTCAGACCATGGTTTTGGCAAATCTCTTCTGAGTAGGTGCCTGGGTGGGCTGACCACGGGCAAAGGGCTATCGATGCCACCCAGCAGCAGAGGCCTGCAGCACTGGGCAGAGTGCTGGGAGGAGGTGGGAGCTTGGGAGAGCTGAGCAGGAGCAGCAGAAGGCAGATCCCAGATGGAGACACTCTCAAGCAATTGACATCCAGAGAAACTGAGCCAGGAGAATTCAGCCCTATGACTTCGCTGGTCTTGCACGCTCTACAGGGCTGTGACATGTCAAGAAGCAGATGAAGAAATTATTCTGAGCAAGTGTATTTTTCTTCCATTGCCCTGCAGACAAGCACATACAGATAAAGAGAGACCTCTAGTGATGCTGGAAGGACTCTGCCTGTCCTCCACCTCCAAACATCCCTCACAGCCAGAAACAAATGTCTTGATTTCTTTGACTACTGCAGTAATCACCTTCCTCTTGAGCTGGAGAAAAACAAGGCTGATCACAAGAATATCTGCTCATCTGTAAAAGAGGTGGAGGGGTGGTACTCAGAATGGGGGAATGATTATGCCAGACAGGGCATTCAGAAAAAATAATGAAGGTAAGTGAAATGGGGTCAGGTCTTGCCCCCACCCCACCTCTGCAGCTGCAGCTGCCCAAGTTCCAGCATGGTCCTGGGATCAGGCACATGGCTCAGCAGGCATGCAGAGGGTGGGTAATTGCCAGTGCTGGGAGATGATGTGCAGTTCGGCTACGATTTGAAACATGTGCCTGAAGTTCGTATTCAGGCAAAGAGAGTTCATCAGCTGGCAGGTCAGCGTGGCAAGAGGCAGGAGCAAGGAACAGCAGGTCCCAGGCCGAGCCCAGCCATGGCAGGAGATGCCATAACCCCCTTGCCCAGCCCTGACAATGGCAGCATCTTGCACTCAGCTGCAGGACAGAAGAGTGGTTTTGGCTCTCACTGAATTCAGCCTCAAAGCCCCAGTATCCAGGTGTGGACAGAAAGGATGACAGACCATGCATAAGGGCATGTTCATGCTGAGCATCCCACACCCAGCACAGAGAGAATGCAAACAAACAACACCATTCACCTTCCCAACTCTCTGCACTAAAAAGAGCTGGACACAGAGCCAATAAAATAGTTTAAGTCTACTCAGACACACAACTCCTACGTGAAACTTTCCAGGTATGAAAAGGGTTTGAGGGGAAACATGAGGAGAAGAGGCAAATGCTAGCAGCAGACTTGGCTGTGGCAGAAGCACAGTGATGGTGCTGTGCAATGTCAAAATGCAGACAAATATACATGTCCTGTTACTCTCACTCAGTGTGAGAAAAGAAGGTAAGGGCTCGTGCCAGACAGAGAAGGCGTCTCTTACCTGCTCCTGCCACCTTCTCCACAGCTCTGAGCTGCGATTACTCAATTAGCAGCTCCCATAGTACCTTCCCTCCACTCAGCAGTCTCTCCTGTTGCCCAGCCAGCACATAAATCAAAAAGGAGCAGCTCTTTCCCTGAGCTTTCTTTTTCTTGTGCTAGTCCAAGCCTTGGTGACCTCCTGCTGGGAGAGGGGGCAGTCATATTTTGCTGGAATGTTTTATTTTCTGTGCTGCATGAAGAGTAATTGTGGAGGGGAGGGAGAGCACAAGCACGAGAAAGCATGTGCGCTGCCAGGCAGGCCGATGTCCTTGTCCCGCAAGGTTATGGATCCATTTTAGCTCAAATAATAATAATAAAAAAGCCTCATAGAAGCAGGGGATTCATAAAACAAAACATGAGCCGGGCATTTGGCAGCAGCTGCCCATGGAGTGGGAAGTACAATTTCAAGTCTGGAGATAGACAAACTCTCTGCATCCTGCCAGCAGCTCAGAGATTTCAGAGAGCTGGCAGGGCTTGTGGTAGCACGTGCCTGCATGTGTGCACACGTGTACGCAGAGATAGCTGGCACATGCCTGCTTTCTCTTTCCCTGCATACTTTACTGATGTTATTTTAGGTATTCAGAGGTGTTCAGACTGAGGAGCATATCTGACCCAAACAGGAGTGAGCAGCAGGCAGGAACAGCCTGCATGGTATCTCCGCCTCTGCCCTGCTGTGTCCCAGCACACTTCCCAGCACAGCAGAAATGCAGCTTTCTAACAGCTGCATGGGACACTTGCACTGAGTGTTTCTCTTACCTGTTTAGAGGACAAACATGAAGCACAGAATAACAAAACAGCTTATGCCTGAGACAGAAAAGCCTCCCCTGTGAGGATTCAGGAAAGTTTAGGGATTTTCTGATGAAATCCCAACAGGCATGTGAATATTTCCAAGTAATAAATAAGGCCCTGAGGACCAAATTCAAGACTGTTTGAAGAGAACAACAATGGAACACTTCATTTTCCTTCATATATTGTGAGCTCTAATAACAATTACTATTTCTTTCTTCTAACAGGCAAGTGCGATGCATTCCTGACTGCAGAGGACATCTCGCTTGCTCATTTCTAGTGCATCAGGACAGAAACATTGAGATGAAATTCAAAGGGAGCTGGGACAAGTTAAGACTACCTGGTACTTTGGAGGAATCAATTGTTTGATAAATTATGGGTTAGCCAAAAAAAGTACTGAGGAGGTTAGAAATTCAGCCAGTGTTGTTGAAAGATAAGATCTATTTCTTCCTGATCTTTCTTACATTAAAAAGCCCTACAGATAACTAGGGAAGCTGAAGGCAGGATCTGAGCAGTCGGGGGGATTTCTGAGTTTACTGCTCCAAGCGCAAAGGATTAGACCACTGACCAACGTCCACATCAGCCTGTCATGGAGGAATGAGGACAGGATGCTCCTAAGGGAGGGTGAGCTGGGAGCCAAGGGTGATCCCAGCCCAGACAGTGCCCTCACTCACCAACGCTTGGTCCTGCAGCAACCTGAGCACAGCAGGCAGAGGTGTGTGCAAAGCCCATCCACAGCCCTGGACAAGGCAAAGTAATGAACCAGGTCCAGGATTTATCCAGGGAGTCCCATCCGGAGCAGAAAAAGATGGTGCTGGAGACACTGCTGTAGCATAGGACTGAGGTCTATGCAGGAGATAAGGCCAGAGACAGGGCTAGAGACAGGCAGACCTACAACACAGCTCAGGAAGAAAAAAAGCACCCCAGGCTGAGATTAAATAGAGCCCCTGGGCAGAGGGTGTGGGTGGGGCCCCAGGTGGGACAACTCAGGGCAATTAAGGCCTCTTGGTGCCATCGGAACCCTGACTATTTTGCTTAATTTACAGACCCTCTTCACATGGGGTGGGATCAATCACACAGGGAGTTTATGTGCGATTGTCCTTCTGTGCTAGCTGGCCCTTGGTGACAGCCTTCCTTACATGCTCCTGTAACATCTGTCTGCCTGCGCTCATGATGGGGAACATGTGTTCCCATCCCTCAGGAAAGGATTGAGCACCATCCAGGCAACAGCATTAGAAAAAAAAAAAANTGTATCTCCACTTCTCCTGAAGAATAAAAAAAACGGACATGTAATGGCAATACCTCTTACTGTAGTGCATAACAAGCCTTTAGCAGCTGCTGATGATGTGTGGAAGATGTAAGCCCAGAAAAGGCTCAGACACTCATGTGGTTTAGGGGAACACCCACAATTACAGCAGGCAGGATTTTAAAGACAACATGTAATTTGTGAACCTTCCTGGTCAAGAGCGTGTGGCAACTGCTAAACAGTTAGGAAGGAGGAAAACAGTACTCTCTGGGCAGCTCAGCCCCTAATTGTCTGTTATGGTGTTTCTTGGCCTTTTTTTCCAAAAGTCTTCAATTGTGGCCACCCTGAGCACTGGTGAAGCAAGTCAGTTCTCTCTGCCCGGGCATTTCATGTGCTATAGGAGTGCTTTTTTCCCCAGAGCTCCTAAAGGTGCCGCAGGATCAAACAATAAAGTGTATTTTCTGCCCTGAGGAGTAAGCTGCACAGATGGGAGAGAGCATGAAACCAGGCAGGCAGCCGGGAATGGTGATCAGCAGAGAGCGCAAAGGCAGCACAGGGGCTCGTAAATATGTTTTGCTGTTGCTCTGGAATGGCAAAGACACGTCCTTGTAGGAGCAAAACTGTACAGATTGCTTTATTATTTTTCAGACCAATGAAATTAGCTGGAGTGGAGGGAGAAGTGGGGGAAACATGAGGGACGGAGGGTCAGCACCATGAGGGTGCCCTGTGCTCAGGGCTGCACAAACCCCAGTCCCAAGCCCACCAAGATGGGTGATGCCTTGGAAGCACAGTGTAGCCAAGTGAACTGGGGGTCTGTCCTTGCAGCCACGGCAGGCTTCGCTGACACTTGGATGGAAGGGCGGCAGCAGGGTCCCTTTGGCTCACTGCCGCGGGCTGTGGGGAGCCTCCAGCTCCAGGCTGCTACTTCACAGCGCTGGGACCCCAGGAAGCCCCACGCCTCTCCCTGCCCCTTCGCTGGTCTGTGGTCCACTCTGCTGCCCTCCCTGGCCCCAAGAGCCACGAGAGCCCGTGCTCATCCCATCCATCTACCCCACAGGCTCTGAGGGAAATAGCACACCGACTGCCATGCACATAGGCACGTTGGTCACTTATTCCCTTACTGCATTTAGCGATTTATTTCTTTGATGTAGAAGCCTTTGCGTGCTCCCCCCACCCCCCATCTCCTTTCACCATCTGTCCATTCATTTGGAAATCTGTTCAGCTGACCTCAAGCTGACCAGCGCTTCCCTCTTCTCTCTGTCCTGCCATGGGCTCCTCCAGACGTCCCCAGCTCAGCTCAGGGGGCTTTTAGCTGACTATGCAAATGTCGCCCAGCCAGCTGGTGTCTGCCTCCCAGAAACACATGTTCAAAAGCCCCCTGGACGGCCAGGGGGGAGGAGGGGGCAAGTCCCTATGCCCTGGCCCAGAGGCTGCACAGAGAAAGTTACTTAGCCAGGAATTATTCAATAAACAGATGGGAGGAGGGAAGGAAGGCCACAGAACAGAGAAAATAAGAGCACAGTGCATCTGTGTGAGCATGTGTAGGTGTGGGTGTATGGGGGTCCCAGGAGAGTGTGTGGGAAGTGCGAATGAAATCCCTGTACGAGGATGGGTGGTGGTGGAAGGGATGTGTGAGAGAGATGTACCGACGACGAGGGGAGGATGTTGCTGGCCTTGTCCTCCTAGTGGCATCTTCTGCAGCATGCAGAAGGGGCTCTAATATCACAGCATAAAGGAGGCACAGCTGTCAGAGGGCCAAACAGCAGGCTCACAGAAACAGCCCCCCAAGAGAGTTACTAAAGCAAGGCAAGGCCAGGAGGGTTCCTTTAAATTCTTCTTCAAGAGATTTCTCTCCATCACCTAACATGTGACCATCCACCTAAAATCTCTAGGTCTTCACAGAGGAAGAGGGTGGAGATGCTGAAACTGGAGCTGAGGATTTGGGGAGGGACTGGGACTGAACCAAGGAGAGAAGAGAGCAGAGGAGCATTGCCACAGCACCCCGGCCGGGGCTGATAAGCACTGTAGGACACACACGCCTAGGCAGAAAGCCATGAATATGCAGCAGTCCAGCTCACTGGGACACCTTTGCGGGACACAGGCTGTGACACAGTCATTTCCTGAAATGCTGGCAAAGAACAGGATTAACGTGCTGATGCCTGCTCAGTCTTTGCCATGCATAAGGGTAGAGGAAGGCTTGAGGAGAAAAGGACAAAGCATCCACAGTGCCTCTTAAGGACCTCCTCAGCAGCTCTGCTGCTGCACCCAAAGACTAATGCTTCCCCAGTTTCTCAGGCAGAAAGGAAAAGTTGAATGCCTGAACGTATTTATCCAGGGTTTGGCCTCCCTCTCCTCTAAATTGAGGAACTTATTTTCTTTATCTCTTTCAGATGCTTTCCCTCATCTGACTTCAGGTGTCTGAGTATTTATTTCTGGGTATTTACTGAGTGGGGGGGGGGTGTCAAGTCACACATCACTGCCTTCTCTAGGCTAAAGAAAAATCAGGATACTGGCTCCTGAAATTTAACAAGATTCTTCCTTTAATAGCAATTAAAAGTAGAGGAAGCCAGCATACCTTTCTTCCCCAACCTAAATTTCTCCTGTCACGGCTGCAGCTCTGGCCCTCTGATAAGGACCCCTTGGGCTCCCTGGGAGGAGGCAGGATGGCAGCTCCAGATGTAGCTGACAGATGATGCTCTTCCTGACCATAGGCAAGAATTGTGAAGTGGTGAGGTGCCAGGAGCAGCTTAAGGAAGAAATGGAGAGCGTGTGTGCAAGGCAAACCGAGTGGTAACAGCATCAATACAGAGCATAGGGCAGCTGCCGGACATTGGAAATGTCTCCTCTGTATCTTGACCACAGGTGACAATGAAGCCTGTCCCTGAGTCAAACCTGACGGTAGAGAAAATGACCGCTGTGTGAAAGAAACCCAGGCAGTGCCACATGCTCCTTCCCACTGAGATTAACAGGACACCAACCAAGGTAACCAGGGATGAGTTTGTTCTGCAAAATGTACTTGAAATGTACTTCAAAGGTACTTGAAGTTTGGGGTAAGGAGAACCATTCCAAGGATGAAACAGACTGGTCCTGCTTGCATTTGTGTCCATCTCATCTGGATTTATAAGTAGCTCCCAGGATGTCACTGGGTTTTAGAAAGACCAAAGGGGAATATGTGAATGAATACTGACATTCCTTAGGTGTGTGTTTGATGTGGTGGGCTTTGGTATAAGAAATAAGTGTTTCTTTTACTGAAGAAGAAATTTGGGTAATTTTTACACTATGGCAAAGCTTAACAGAGGCAAAGTCAGAGGAAATCACAGGACAGGTCACAAGAGAAGCTGAGCAGACAGCCGGATCTTCTCATTTCAGGTACACTAGATGCTGTGTCATAGGTCTTAGTCATCCCAGAGATTATGGGGGACGTACCTGACAGGCTTAGCTTCTTCAAGATCAGAGGCTTGGGCTAAGGGGAACAAGTCAACCCTGTATTGGCACTCTATAGCAGAGGCTCATGAGTGCATTCTTTGGGCACTCTAAGACCAGCTGAATGTCCCTGAGCAGGTTGAATCTCAGAGAGATCTTTATCACCAACCTGCTGTAGTCTCCCTGGGGCCTTTGACCCAACCTCTACGGCAAGCACAGCAGAAGCACACCATGACAGGCTGTCAGGAGCACAAGATAAACAGGATGTACTGGGTTAGTCCGAAGGGCCATCCAACCTACCATCCTGCCTCCAACAGGCAGACTGGGAGCAGTATTGGAGCAGGGCAAGCACCACTGTGGGGCATTAATGTGAAAGAAAGAGAGACTGTATCTCACTTCTTCCAGGGCCAAACAAGCATCAGCTAAGCCAAAAAGAACAGATGTTACCTGCACTCAGCATGACACATTTTCCTCACAGTCTTCAATAAGGTCTTTGTGCCTGGGACTGCAATCCTCTGCTGAGCATCTCTCAGCAACCTTCTTGTTGCTGCATGGGTTTTTCCTGGTAACACCTGTACCCTGAAAGCTCAGAAGCCACTCACCAAACAGAGCAAGAGAAGAACCACATGGCTACATCTACACTAGTGAATTTACCAGGGCACAGGCTCTAGCACTGGCACCCTTTGAACACGGGCAGGATCCTGGCAGGGTGCTGGTCCCCACCAGCTAGTGCCCTCCCAGTCACTGCCCGGCTGTGATTTGTGGGGGGAGCGCAGGTGACACACTGTCCCCCATAACCAGAACAGAGGAGACCTCCTTGTTCTGTGGTGGAAGAGGTTTGGGACATTTCAGCATGAGCCATGCGATACAGCTCGAGTTTGCTTGAATACACTTGTACAGGCATAACCACAGAAGCCCATCAAAGGATATGAAAGGAAGCCCGTTTCAAAGAGAAACTCTGAAACTGCAAATCAGTGGAGTGCCCTCCGATGCTCAGCGCTTAGCCAGACCCGCAGAGCAAGAGCCAGCACCTGGGCCCATAAATCCTCAGCCTAACCATAAAACCAGAACTTGAGCGTCCAGTTTAACACAGACCCAGGGAGTCATTCTCTCCCTCTATCTGCCAGCGTACTGGCAGTACTGGCTCGGCCTCACAAGCAGCCCTGAGCTGCTGTGTGAGGCAGCCGGCAGCCCTCCCACCACCCCACCCCAGCCGAGCAGGGTGCAGGGTCCCCGCCAGGCTCCCCCCATCTCTGCAGGAAGGCTGCGAGGCAGAGTGCATGCAAGGAGGGGGAGCGGGCTGCGTCTCATGTCTCCAATCCCTTTGTGTGTACCTCCTGGTACGATTATTAAACGCAAATTACAAAAGATGTGACCCAAACGATCTTTATTTCTTCTTTCAGTGAGCGGTGCCTGCGGGGTCCTGATTCTGAATTCCGTTTCAATTACCAATGCCACTTTAACACAAAGCGGCTTCTGTCTGCAATTACCGGCACCAGCCGAGGCGCAGAGACAGCTTCGGTGGCAGAACACAAAAGCCTGGCATCTTCTGCCTGTTTAGAAACTTTCATTTGCTGTGATTAAAGGCAGAAGACGCGGGAGTTGTCTGTCTGCAGAAGTGCACTGTACGCCACACGCACTTCTTCATGGTACAGTCCCTGAGAAACCAGCCCTCAGCACTCACCTCCACGAATCACTCAGAAGGACTTTAACTGATGTTCCAGCCGATATTATGCAGACAGACTGATAGAGTTAACCCCATCATGCCTTAGCTTAGTAAGGAAACTCCGCTTTTACTGCTGGTAAAGCCAAGCAGCCTGAACTGTAGAGCAGAGATGCCAGTACAGGCTGGGGAGCAGGGTGACGCAAAGACGAGTGTTTTCCTTTTACACTGGCAAGCTTAAGCACTAGTTAACGATTTACAAAATACACTCCCTTCACTTGCAGCTGAAATGCAGCCTCCTGTATGTACAAGGGTAGGAAATGCTACATATATTCCCAATATAAATTAACACAGGAAGAGGTAATGAGGAATCCCAGAGCCAAATTAAACTACTAACAGGAGATACACACATCTGCTGGAACTGGCAATTACCTAAAGATAAGGGGGGTTGGCACCTGAAATCCATGGGGCAGGGACCCAGCTTTGCACCTTCTTGCAAAACCAGCAGCTCCACCCACACAGCATCCTCTGGTTCTCGAGCAAAATTCACAGTGACTGCAGTTTTGACAGCTAAAGTCAAACACAATGGAATTCAAAGAGTACATTTCAATGCCCCATCTTGTATGAGCCTCGAGTTTATTCTCATCTTCCAGACCCCTTCCTTCCTATCTGTCCAGCCTCCACCAATGCCACTCCCTTTTCCCACACCATCCATAATGGACCAACAATTTTCTGTGTGCTCTTTAACGCCACGGCTCTCACCAGAGTTTCCTCAGACCCAGGAAGAAGCTGATCACAGGTGCTGCCAGCTGGTGAGAGGTGTTGCTCACATTTATTTTGTTAACCAGTTTGCCCTTTATCCCCTCGCCTGTTCCTTGACGTGTGGTTTATTTTTCTCAGGCCGTGGTTTATTTCTCTCCCCCATGTGTTTGTTCGAACACGAGTGCACAGCATCAAGCCCACGTGAGCACTGCAGCCACATGGACAGTGTGAGTGCACAGCTGGGGCAGCCCTGGGAGCCCGAGCCCACACAGCAGGCAGAGATGCTGTGTCCCATGTCAGGCAGAGATGCTGTGTCCCATGACAGGCAGAGTTGCTGTATCCCAAGGAAGGCCATGCTGCAGCTCTGCCGCAAGGGGTAGGTGGCTGATGTGCCTCAGCTGGGTTGGCGTGGCCATGGGGATCACTAGCCATGGAGGCCCCGGCTCTCAGAGGTGACACAGTGCCCAGCCAGAGCTGCCAGCCCAGCTCTGTCCCTTGGGAACCCACTGTCATCCACCCTCTTTAAAACCCTCCCAGAGCTTGCATGGATGGAATGAGTCTTGAGACTCTTGGCCACAAAACAGAACTTAAACAGGTGGTTTGTAGGTCAGGAAGGCAGTTTGCATCCCCTTGCTGCACAACCCCCATTTTCCAACAAGTCCCTGGGGCCCCACTGGGGAGTGAAACAGGGACATGAAATCTCACATTTCCTAAAGACAGCACTGGAAAGTTCTCTGCCCCAGCAGTGGCTGGTGTCCAAATTCCTGCTGGCTTTCCCCATCCCACCCTGCGGTGGGACAGCATGTTTCACATGGGCCCAGCTGAGCCACCATCCCAGGGAGCCGGTGGAGGGTGAGAAGGGGGCAATTTACAGCCATGGTTATTGAGTGGTGTGTGAGCCGTTTGTCACGCTGAGCCCTGGCACCTTGTTCTACCTGTGTTGTGCGTGTTTTATTGGTGTTGAGCAGAGGGAGGCTGGAGCAGAGGCAAGTCTGGGAGGAAAGGCACTCAAGTGAAAAATGAACCGAGCCAAACAGGATTGAGAAAGAGAAAGAGAAAGACATGCAGGGGAAGGGGGTGAAGGGGCCAGATTATAAAACACAAGACAAATGTCCCCACTGGCATCAGGGTTAGGGAAAGAGGGAGAGGGAATGAGGGTAGGCAGAGGAGGAAAAAGAAAGAGAGAATAAAGACACTGCCTTGTGGCCAGCACTATCCTAGAGGGATCGGGGATGCACATGTAGTCAGAAAAATAATTCTCAGTTTAACAAAGCAAGAAGAGGGGGGCGGGAGTGGAGGAAAGCTACAGATCCAAATGGAAAGTGCCCCAGGGTGTCCAATCTGCTGGGTTTTAAAACATTTTGCCTCACCCCCCTCCTTCCTCCACTGGGGAGCCAGCTCCTTCCTTGTCCCCCCAGCCACCACCACCAAAAGGAGTGAGACCAGGGAGAGAGCAGAAGGTCTGTTTAGAATTTCACATCCCTTCCATCCTGCTCCCTCAGTGCTAAACTTTCAAGACAAAAATCATAAAACGAGCTGCTTTGTTGGTGAGGCAGATTCAGAGATCTTCCTGTTAGGAACAAGAAAGGGAAGAGAGACAGAGAGTGAGAAAGAGAGATAGCTAGATGGAGGGCTGGCTTTGTGCTTGCAACAAGCCACTAAAGGTGCATTTTTAATTAAATTTATACAAAATGTGTCAGTTTTATCTCTATGTTTCAAACCTGACTCTTTTCTATCAAAGTAAAGTATTGATCTTCACTGCCCCGAAGCTACCTGACTGAATTAAACAGAATAAATAGAAGAAGGACTGAAAGGGCTTAGAAACAACTGCAGAGAGGCGAATGTTTAATGGCTCCACAGTCATTTGCTGCAATTAAAAAACAAAACCGTTTAGAGGGGCTGTTAACACCTTGAAGTCTGAAAATCCTCACTTCAAAAAAGCCCCGAAACAGCTTCCAGGCAAAACATTTTAATTGCCATAAATACTTCCAACCTCAGCCATCACTGATGTGTGTGTGCACACTGTACACATTGACAAACGGATCTCTGGGCCCAACAGGACAAAACCCACTCAGCTGGTGAGATATAGGTACACTCTATATGGCACAGAGACACCTCCAGCCAAGGAAATGCATGTATCCTGTACAATCCAGATCAGCTTTATATAAGCAAAAAAACCCATTTGTCTAAGAAGTTAAGGATGGATGCTTTAGACCCACACATGTATTCCAGGTCTGTTTTCCTAATATGATGTTGCCATTTCTGAACGTTATTCTCCAAACTGGTCACACTCAATTCCGTGTCATGCCAAGTCACAGGCATCTTACAAAGTCCTCACTGTCTGTCTTATGTCACAAGAAACTGTCCCAGACTTGCACCACAGCCAGTCTCACTTGATTAAGAACTAAGTGTGTTGGGGCTGGGGTACCCTGTGACAAGAGCCTACAGCACCTGGGATAGACAGGGCCCCCAATTTCTTTAAAGGCTCTTGACCATCATGTGACTTTACAAAAACTAAAACAAACTAACACATTTGCTTGGTTAGTCTTAAGGCAATGCAATATGGTATGACTTACCAAGGCCTTTCTGAATGGCATGTGCATCCCTCAGCTTGCAGAAGATTTCCCATCTGTGGTCCTCTTCTGCTGAGCTCAGCAGAAGAGCTTGATTTTGGGGACTCTGCAGAGAGAGACAGCAACAGGCTTGAAGAGCCCTGACAGCTTCAGGCTTCCAGAGTTTGCACTGGAAAGTAGTTTGGCATATTGACAACTCATCCCTTTCCCTGAGTGTTCCTGGGATGAGGGGAGCAGGCCTATGGTAGGAAGCTGTTTTTGCAGGTTATTACAGTTTCCTATCTCCGCAGGGGTACTACCAGGTGGACAGTGTGCTGTGCTTTTCCTGGGAAAGGTGTTTTGTACAGAGACTATGAAGTTTTACTTTGTGTGTTTGAAAATCTGGAAGGAGCTATTCTATAGCCTGAAACCAGCTTTTGGTTGAAAATCAAAGAAAACTAATACAGTGGCCTTGTACATCATTTCAGTTAGTGAAGTAATGTGGCTGAGGCACTGGATGGATGTTTGGAGGGGCTGGATTTGGTTCCTATCTGTGCCACAGTCTCACTGTGGGACCCTGGAGAACTTGCATTATCAGCCCACGGCTCTGGTCCCTGTGTATGGAAAGAAGAGCATCCCGTCCCCTTCACACAGGGCCTGACAGGGTCTTAACTCCTTGGCACCATGTGTTTGAAAGCCATGGAAGTGAGCAAGAGTATCTCTAAAGGGCATAGAGCAATTCATTGGGGCAATATCAGAGATGGTTTTCAATGAGCTCACTCAGATCCCTGAAGAAGAGGAGCCACAGCACTCAGCTGGGCAAATCCAGGCTGCTTCTCATCCCTCTGGGGTAAAAGGAGTTTGCTATCTGGTCTGCCTTTGAGCTAGCTCTTGTGTAGCTACAATGGCCTGAACTGTTATCACCCATTTATGTAGTGGTTTGATTCACCAAGCTGTAGAGCCATCTGTAGACATAACCCTACAGGCCAGAGGGAGCCAGAAGCCTAACTCCAGTTTGGCTTTGGAGCTCAAAGCACTTAGATGGTTGCTTGACTTGGACCAAATTCTTTGGCAATTTCCCAAGGCACTTTTCTGGCCTTCTGGGTAGTTCTAAAGATCAAAGCAAGACTTCAGCCTATCACATGGACTGCAATCCCGTCTTTTTTGTCTGATTCAAAATGTCCCGCAACACCAAAAAAGGTGTCTCTCATAATTTCAGGGCCAAAAAACATCCTGGGAATTTTCCTTACTTGGATCTGAAAGGGGGATGGTTTTTACTGAAGGAGCTGAGTCAGATAATAAAAGCTCTGACCAGTTATTAATGCACCGATTTAGGCAAGTGAACTCCACATTTTCTCATCTTTCAAACATTTTGTTCAACATTAAGTAATGATCATTCATTGTCTGCTATCAATAACTCAATAGAAAACAGCCAGATTCTGCAGTTTATTTTCCAGCACTGGTTGGAAGAAAAGTGAGGGAAAAGATTTTCTGTAAGCAGCAGGACACTTCACAGGGAAGCAACAGCATGAATGTCACCATGCACAATTCCTGCCTGTGACTGTTACAGAATCACGTTTTTAGAGGACTTGTTAAGCCATGCGCATGGGTTTGTATTGTGGCAGCTCTCTCACCAACATCAGAACTGCAGGTTAACGTTCATTCCAGTCAGCTGAAATGCTCAAAAGCAACAGGGACAGAAGCCAGCATGCTCTGCTTGACAGGATTTCAGAGCTACGCTCTCGCTTGAGCATCAGGAAGTTCTGCCCTATACCCTTCCTGGGCCCGCAGCAGGGGTGAAACAGCCCTACAAATCTGATCCAGTTGCCATATTCTGTAGCAGAGGGTACATACGCATTCAGTCAACACTGCAACTTGTGCATCTGAAATGAACCGTTTGGGAACCAACGAATATGCATTTTTAGTGCTAAGGTTGAATACTCCTGCTGCTTACAGCCAAGCTCCTGCTGCTCCACTTCACAGCATTTTGCTTTGTTACGGACCCCTGATTAACACTTTCTAAGCATTTCAGCCCACACTCCAGTCACTTTACAGATTGCAATGAATGCAGATTTGAGTTTATGGGTTCATAAAAGTGTGAATTAGCACAACAATTTTCCCACAGCCTATTTGCACAGCCTTTCCTCGAGTGACCTGTCCCTTCAGACAACACAAATATTTCAGCTCAAGCGAACTGCCCAGCAAGGCATTTTTAAGAGACCAGAATGAGATCTGTGGCCCCAGAAAGCAACGTACTTGCATCTCTTGGCAAAATTATAAAGCACTGAGAAGCAAACTCAGTAGGACCTGCAGCGATCCCAGCAGCCCTGGCAGTGCCACTTGTACAGGCTGTGAGCCTGGCACTGCTATTGCCGCCCACACTAAGCAGAGAGGGGTGAGAAGACCTCCCCTGCCCGGCTTGCACTGGTGCACTGGTGTCTCTTGCCTGCAGTACCGCTGCAGTCACACAGCCCTGCACCAGTCCACTGGGTCAGGCACAGAGGCCCCAAGACAAGCACCGCACAGTGCCCCAGTGCTGTGCTGCTCTACACACATGCGCCTGAATCTCTTCCAGCCTCTACTCTGACATCCCATATCTTCGGGCTGTGGAAATCACTGTCACCCAGTAATCTGCCCCTTTTCCTGCTCTCTGGATATCGTTGGCGTGATCAGTCCTATCTCAGCATGGAGGAGGGGCTGGCTGCCCAAATTTCTTTAATTAAAAGAAAAAGGATCAGGTTTATTCCAGATAAGCAGGCAGGATTAAAATAGACAGAAAGAATAGACAAGGGGCAGCTGTCAGCACTCCAGCCGATCCAGCGTGATTATTAATAATGATAAGCAGGCGAAGAGGGCTAGTAAAAGGATAATGAAGTGGTCCTGAAAGTGACAGGAGATGGAGCCCGATAAGAGGGCCTGTGGCCTGGAGCTGCTCTGGCCCCAGCGAGGTCTGTGCAGAGCAGCCTGCCGGGGCAGACTCGGATAGTGGGGCACTAGGAGGAAAGGTTTCATCTCCCCAGGGACCATGGCAGAGAGATTAATGGGCTCAGGAGCTCTGGACATCCATGTCATGCAGCTTTCATGACTGAATCAATCAGGATGCTTCCCAGGCTGCGGCCACAAGGAGTGTGGGTCATCCCCCCAGATGAAGCATGGCCCTGGGAGGACTGGTCTCACAAGGGCAGCCGATTGTGGATCCCTCACGGTACCTCACAGCTGGGACCCTGCCTTGGCCCTCACTCAGCACTGAAAAGTCCCAGCACAGCCTCGGAGTGGGATGCCACATTTTGAAAGGGAGTGCAAGTGGGAGAAGCTACTGACGTGTGGGGACAGTTGCTGGGAGAGCACAGAAGCAGTGTGGGCCATCTCTGCCCTGACTGGGGTTCACCCACTGCTCTGGTCTCTCCTGGCTCTGCCAGCTCTTCAGGCCAGAAAAGTATCTCATATCTCAGGCAGTTGTCAAAAAAAGGTGGAAGGAAGTAGCTGAAGAAAGAGCAGCCAGTGGAGGGTTGACTTTGGGTGTCTTTTCCCCTGGGAAAGCTCACATGCAGAGCAAGAAGCACAGGTAAAGACTGCTGCAGCCTGGAAACAACACAGACCACCCACCTGTACTAGCTGGGTACAGCTCCTGGCCATGGTGCAGCTTGGTCGAGGGGAAATAAGGCATGGAAAGTTATTTCCTGGGAGCAATCAAACAGAGAATGAAATCCCACCTAACAGCAAATACAATCTCCTTCCTCTCTGTTGAGGAGAGGATAAAATCATCTGCAGAGAGGCAGTGGAAAAGAAGGAAGAGGGCCACTAAGGAGTCAGAGCCTCACAGCAAGCCACAGAACAAGTCAGATGGCTGGAGAAGGGAGGACTTGGTCAGCAAATGCTGCAGGAGGAATTAAGGCTGTTTGGGACAAACTGGATTAATTTCTATTCAAATTGGTCTCTCTTCTACCCAAACATCCCCTTCTCCCTCCTAACTCTAGAGCATGTCTTCTCCTTCAGAGGGAGAAGGACTCTGGCCAAGGGCTGTGGCATCCCAGCCAGGCGAGCAGGCAGGCGGGCGGGCGGCTGGGTACCACTGAGCTGGAGCAGCCATGCCACCCCCACGCACAGCCACGGGCAGGCAGTGAGCAAGGCCCGACAGAGGAGCGGGGAATACAGGCTCTGGCTCACGCTGCCTGGCACTGCGCTCCCGCCACTCCAGGTCACCGCGGCAGATGCTGGGAGCATATGCCATGAATTAATTACGCTTTCCCTGAGACGCTCTGGTGAGAGGAACGATGGAGCCATTCCAACTTATTAACATAGGAGCTCCCCACCTCCCATCACTTTGTCACACTTAATAAAATAGCCAGCCAGAGTCCCTTTAAGAGGTTCCTGACTGTCAGGCAGGCAACTTTAATGAAAAGTTGCTGGGTCTGGCTTTTATTTAGCTTTTATTTTCTACATTTTTTTTCCAGTGCTGTGTACGCTGTCTCTGCCCCAATATCCCCCCACCACCAACAAACTGTACTCTGGTAAAACATCTCCATCAAAAAAGCCTATAAATATTTTATCTATTGTAAGCAAACCCAGAGATTCCTAAAACTGATGGGATGTAGAATTAATTTTCCCTTTGTCCACCTCTTTTACTTCGTCGGTGATGAGGCTCACCATTTGCCTGAGCAGCCTATTGAGCCCTGGGCCTGCAATAGGCTATCTGCAGGTTGATATTTACACTCATCCAGAACCCCAGCAAGTCCCTGAGTAGACACCCCAGATCAGCTCCCTGACAACACACACTTCCACAGTTTTGCATCTCTCCCTCAGCAGTGTATGAACAGAGCCTAAGAGCAAACAGGACACAAGATTGTCTACGCTGAATTGCCATCTTGAAACTGAAGATGGGAAACACTACCAGGTATATGAAAGCCATGTTTCAATCAGGCACTTGAGGTTCCTCGTTTCTAACCCTGATTCTGACACAGATTTGCTGTGTGGCACCGGGCACACCACTGCACCTTGCTTTACCTCTCTGATACAGGTCTGTGCAGACTGACAAGAGATTATTGCTCTATTCCTCGGCAAGGCACAGCCCAGGGGGCTGATCTGAGTTCTCAGGAGATGGGCGCACTGTTCTGAGAACTGCTCTCACTTCTTACCTCACCTCAGGATCAACCAGAGCTACACCTTTGCAGGCTACAAGAAAAAAATTTACACTTGCCATTTCTTCCTTTGCAAGCTCTTCCCATCGGACTTTTCAGAAATGCAGGTACCTGAAGCAGCTTTGTCACAGCCAATACGCGCTGGTGCATCACCATGAGCCAAGAGCTGTCCTGGGCATGCAAAAGCACCTCATCATTTTTTAGCAAGGAAAGTAACAGAAGTAGGTTTTCTGACAGCACCAGGACCTGAGAGAGAAAAAGCAACAGGTCTCAGTCACCTTCTCAACCACAACCAAAACATGACTGTGGAAGGAAGATGGGTGGGAACAGCTTGCTGGAGGAAGGCCAGGAGCCAGACACCTCCTCTCCTCCAGCTGGGGAAGGAATTGAAAAGACATGAAACAAGTCTCAGTCTACTAGGCTTATTGAAGGAAATTAAAGAGACAACCTGATCACAGTGCACATAAATACTGAAGCAAGGAGAAAACATCTGACAGCTCAGCTTAACTGGGAAGGGGAAAGCATAAACAGGCTCTGGGAACAGAAGATGAAACTCAAAAACTGAGTCTAGAAATAAAGCAGATTTTGAACCATAAGGGCAGTTATCTATTAGAAAAACTAACTTGTGAGGACTTTCAAATACACTGCCTGCCTTTCTAAAAGACAGACAAAGCTCAGCCACATCTTACTGGACTCTGCCATAGCCTGTATTATAGCAGGTCAGACTACATGATCAAAGACACCTCTTCCCACCTTTACATGACACTGTGATTTTTTTCAAGCCCAGCTCTGCCCAGTTATTTGCTGGACTCCCATGGTCTCCCACCCCAGAGTATCCATGCCCAGGGTGCCAAGCCAGAAGCAGGTAGCCAACAGCACCCAGCCCCAAGCACGCTCTTCTGGGAGATTTTATGCTGCTTTAGAGCAGCTCCTCCAGCATAACATGACCACAGCTCATCAGCAAAGGTCTAATTCATCTCCCACGATGCTTTTCTTGTGCTCTGCTCTTTCCTGGCTCTCCACCAGCACCTGCTCTGGACTCATTCCCCTCCAAATTGTACACATGCTCTGTTCCCAAATCATTCGACCTCCTTGCTCCTCTTGCCCCTACCCTGCCTCTCCTACAAACTCTGCTCTTCCTCCTGGCCCCCTCCTCCCCAACCCTGTCTCAAACGGCCCTCCCCAAGCCCCCACCCATTCCTAACTCTCACCATCTCCAGATCTCCAGGGTCCGATGTCCCTCCTGCTCTTGTTTTAATGGTTGCTTTCATCTTCCTCTTGACTCCGGAAGCGCTCCTGAGGGCTGAGCACCACTGCACAGCCCAGCTCCACTTCTCATTCCTCCCGGCTGGGAGAGCAGCCAGGCAGGAGTGCTCTGCCCGCCCAGGATGATCACAGCAGCTCTTGAAGGCAGAAGATGGCTCTGCAAGACTTCCTGGAGATAGCTCAGGGTTGCTGGTGCAGTGCATGGCTGCCAGAGGAGCAATAGGTTTGGCATGACTCCTGCACAGGGCACTCAGTAGTTACAGTCCTAACTACTGCCTTGTTATCCACTTTTAATGCTCCCAAGTGGCCAGCAATGCCACCTCCCCAAGCCCCTAAAGAAAGCACAACACATACCACACACCATACCTCAGAGGCTGGGCAACCAGAAACACTGGTTTCATAGTTCACCAACTCTTGTGCCTCAGGCCTGTGCATTTTCAGCTTTTGTGGTCATTGAAAACCAGCTGATTCACACTGAGTGACTGCATGATTTCCTGAGGTGACCCAAAAGTGCAAGGCCTCCTATGCTCTGTGACACTAACAGAAGGGAGAAAGGTGGGCTCACCTCTCAGCCTCCCTTTCTCTCTGCTCATGTTGTTTTCCTGCCCTTCTCCTCAACAAGCCGGAGGCAAGCGCAGCATCCTAGTAGAGAGACAGTTACTTCACTGGTCAGGACATGGTGCAGAGACTCAAGTTTCAGTGGAGGTATGGGTAGTCTGGTTTGGGCTGCTCCTGCAACCACTAAAGTTTATCCTCTCGTTCTCAGGGCACAGCAAGTTATGTTTGTTTCATGTTTCAAAGAGGCTAAAGTCTCACTAGAAGCAGACACCACTGAATAAGGTGATACCAGGCAAGCAGCTTACAGGAGCAGTGTGGATTAGAACCTCAGATCAAGTTAGAAGGGAGAGAACCCATACCAGATGGTCCTACAGTTTGAAATTGGGAGTGCCTCTGCTTTCTCTGTGATCTTTGAGAGATGAACTGAGCAAATCCAGGTCCCACCACTCCCCCCTTCACCATTCTCTTCCTCTCAGACTGGCTTGTTGGGTTGGTCTAATGTACTGAGCTACTTTAGTTTGCTGAATTTAATTATTTTTTTTTTCCTGGAATGTAGGAAGCATTCTAAGTTCTCTCTGGCAAAGAACCATAGATGTCACAGAAAAACAGATGTTAGCTCAGCTGGGAAGTTTCAGTTCATACAAAAACAAGTTTCTCTGCTCAGATAAAGACTTTGGGATTATCCTTCATACACTGGCCTCCCAAGCTTCTGTCTTACCTAGTTTTCTAGTTACAGGTGAGATTTCTTGGTTGTAAAAACCTTAGCATCTCCTTCAGACAGATGAGCCTCCCCTCATTTCAGTGGTCTCAGATTAGGACCCTGTAGCTTCTCTCTTGGTGGTAGAATTGTTTGGCCTATCAACTCTGATCTGAAATTTTGCAGAGTACAGAATTCAGTGAGTTATTTGATCTGTCCTGCTGCCAGTACAAGAGTGGGAATGCCATGCTGTATTAGACCAACGAACCAAACAAAGAAAGCAGCATAGCAAGCCCTCCTCTTAGCACCTGCACTGCCCCCCAGAAGTATACAGCAAGATTCTCCAGTGGGACATGGCTTTGAAGGACACTGGCTAAGAAGCAATGTTACTGTTTCCCGCAAATAATGACCACGGTTCTATGGGGACAGGGCATTAACAGCTAAATGCATTTTTCTTTAGATGACAACAAGAGTGGGTTACCTGGTTCCAAGGAGACACCCACCAGGGAGTTGCTTTGTTTCAGAGCAGCAGGCTCCATTCTTTCACATGTGTGGAATAAGCAGTATTTTATTTGCAAACTACCTATTGCCTGAAGCTATCTCCATTCAGGCTGTGATCTCATCTGATTGCAAAAGTGAAGTGGGATTAGGCCTGGTTAGAACTTATCTGAGACACCTCAAGGGAAAAAAGAGGTGCTGTAAGAAGTGGTGTTGGCTGTTTAATAGGTGATACTGCTTCCTCTGAGTCAATACAGAGGTAGTATTCCAGCAAAGAAGTTAAACTAGCAGGGGATGGCTGGAGGCTGCTGGATGAAATGTGAAACGGGTATCCTGACAACTTCTGGCATCTGTTGTGAGGAAGAAATCAATCTTGATGTCCTAAGCAATCAAATTCTATCAACTTAAGCTTCTCTCATAGCCATCAGTGAAAACCACATTCCATTGTAAGATGGTCCACCCCAGAGAGGCTGCGTTTCAGCAGAGGAAAAATTGACTGTTGCAGTTATCTGTAAAGGTGCTAGTGAGGTGGAAGGGTCTGTTCATAAGTAAATATTTTATGGTGTTTAGAGTTCTTAATCTCTTTTGAGAACAAAGATTTTTATTACAATACCCAAAACTTCTCCCAAGACAGTTTTCCTATAAAGCAAGGTCCTATTTATTTTCATGTCTGAAATAAATTCTCAAATACAAACAAATTAATAGAAAATTAAAGTGCTAAACTATTTACAGGGGATGCATGTATGAGATGTCTGATGTGCCAGTGCTCTAGGACAGGCTGAGGTGGTCCTCTCTCTCAGACTGTCCCAGGTCCCACTCAGTCACTAGTTCTGAGGACACCTCTGTGAAGAGACGGTCCCAATCCCAGCTGACATCATCCTACCAAGAAGAAAAAGACAAACATGCTGAAATGTTACTGGTGACACCCAAAGATCTCTGAACAATGCCAAATATTCAAGACGAACAGCAAAGACAGAAACTAAGTGGCAATTGCCCCTGCCTGGGAAGTCCCAGATTCAGTTGGCTAGAAAAAGAATCATAGCCAGAATGAAATGTGAATCCCTGCTACAATTTAAAGATTTTGACAGAATTATTCATGTTCCAAAATTCCGTAAAGGCCAGATTTTGTCACACTTGTTAATCTTAGATACTCCCAGGCTGGGCATAAAGAAAAGCCATAAAAATCTTCCACCCTTCTGCACTTCATCTGCAATTCTGAGACACAGAAATCCTTTGTTGCAAGTCCTGAGCTTCTGTCTCCCCAGTTGTATTGAGGTTGTTCTGTCCTGCTTTAACACGTCCCTCTGCCTAAACCCCAAATGCTTTCTGCCTTTGTCCTTCTGTACTGCACTGCACAACTGTCTGGAGCTGATGGTGGCCACCAAAAAACAATACACAGAGGCCTTTTCTGCAGGAATCTCTGACAGTGCTAGGCCCTTCACATTTTCCTCACTAGCTCTTTCATACTGAAGGGGACATATCACAGTGATGCCATAATCTCACACAGAGAAAGCCCTATATATATACTTAATCTGTTGGGGACATCAGACCTCCATCCTCTTAGACAAGCTCCTCTTCAGAGGCTCCTCCTCCTCCTCATCTCTCTCCTCCACCCCACCAACAAAGGCTTACTTTCCAAGTATAGTCTGAGACACATAAGAAGCTCTTGCCTTGTTGGTGTTCCCACAAAAGAAAGACTCACCTCTCGTAGTTCATGCTCTGGAGCCAAAACTTTGGTGAGAAGCTTCAGGTCAACCTCTCCATCCTACGAACATACACAGTCAGTCTTACAGACAGTGAGAAAGTGGACACCTTCATTTCACCATGTAGGTCTTGCTAGAGATAGGCACAACATTTTCCTCATAAGGGACACATACTTTACTTTGTCCAGGACAACAGCCGGAGCTTCATCTGAGCAGCAGATACCCCTACTATTTACAGACACAAACAAGCGCGAAAGCCACACTGCAGAGAGGAACAGACTTGAAAGCAGACTAGAAGTTGTTTGGATGATAGGGCTGTGTATTTTACACAGCTTAGTATCACTGTAGAGATTGATGGGAGTCTGGAAGGAGAGGGAGTCACATAGGTCACCCCATAGCAACATCCACTTACCAGAGTCTGAAAGGCAGCATACTTCATAAGGTCTTTGTCCAGGTCATGGTAGGTCAGTACTCGGTTCACCTGCACACTGCAACCAGAAAGGGTGAAAGAACAAGTCTGTGTAAGTGTGGAAGCACACTTGAGGAGAAGTGTGGCATGAACAGGAATCCAGTGACACCCATCTCAAGTGTCCACATCACTTATGGGGACTCTCAAGATGGGTGTCCCCAGACAGAACCAAATCTTGTTCAGCAAATGAACAGTCATTGACAAATCTGCATGCCAGGTTGTGCACGTACATAAAAATAGGATGTCGAGTGACCACAGACTCCCTCAGAGAAGCCAGCACATCAGAGAGAATATCCACAGGCTAGCTACAAGGGCCAGAAAGGAAACAGGAACGTAGTGAACACTGGAACAGCCCAGCAGGCTCTGAAAGTCCCACTATACCAGCTACAGAATAGTACAGACCTTGTGATTTCCATGTCTCAGCTGAGTCACAGCTATCAAACACAATTTCTTAAAATGTAGCCTCCAAAAAGAAACACAGGGTAGGGGGGTTATACGCTGTTGTACTATGCTTCCCTTCACAGATGATGCAATACTATAGAGAAGACCTATATTAATTTAATGTCTGTTTGTGTTTGTCCATGAAAATTACTTGAATTTTCTATTGCAGGGAGACTACGGATACAGGAGGAACAGATGGAATTACAAAAAAAAAGAGAGAAAAAAAGAGACAGACTTTGGTGAGAGACAAAGTAATTTTAAATTTTCTACTATAAAGCGTCATTTATATTTGTTAGCAGCTATTTAATTACAATACCTACTCCAGACTTGTGCAAGAGGCACCTGTGGTCAGAAGTAAAATATCCCACCCCACCAAATAAGGGTCAATAGAAATCCCAGTCTGTGATCTGGGCAACAGGCCTGACAGTGGAGAGAAGACTCTACTAATACACTTAAGATAAAACCCCCGAAACTTTCATTTTTTAACACTTGCTGGTCTCCTTTGAGCTAACCCCAAGACTACTGTGATAAAACCTTCAAACAACAGGATTGTACTTTGCAAATTAACTAGGCACTTGAGTAAGAAGGAGGGCAAAGCAACCTACAACTATGCATAATCAAAGTGTGTGTGATAATACATCTGTGCAGGAGGCATTTGAGGTTATACAGGCAACATTAAATCAAGCAATTCCTAACTTTTGCGAGTTTGATTTTGCAACATCAAACATGCTACTCTAATGTAGTTTTTGTATATAGAGAGAGAGAATAGGCAGTAATCGTTTGTATAAGTTTGTACTGTTTGGCTTGGAGCCCCACTGCCACAATACACAGCATCGAATCCTGCCGAATGGCACTACCACTGACATCCGGAGAGCATGAGATAAGATGGAGTTTACTTTCACCAGCCATTTTGCACTGCTGATGAGAGCCTCAGGAATACCTGGCAGGGCTCTTACCTGGGAGGAGCTGCCACTTGCATGGTAAAATCTTCCTCCTGGACCTCCTCCAAGTCAGGGATCACGGGAATGTCTGCAACAAGAGAAAGCAGCAGCAGTAAGTGGAGAGTGTTATGCTTGCCTCTCACTAGAGACAAGATATGAAACAGCTTGCTTCACAGATAAGAAACAGCATTTTTCTTATTAGAGGAAAGCACAAGAAAGCTACTTAGCAATGATTAAAAATATATTGTTTAATATTAAAACAAGGCAATAAAGCTTTGAAGCTTGGGGTCAAAAGAAATATTGGAAAAGGAGCAGATTTGGGCTGGGTAGGACTCCATAGCCATGGACCATGCATTTGAACACAACCTGGCAGCTGAAAGAAGCTGGCTGCACTAAATCCCACTGCCTACTTGCCATCATTGTAAGACTGGCAAAATTTGTTCCTTACCAGATGCATTATAATTTGCTCAGCTCAGCAACCAGTCACCTAGCCTCAATTAGAAATGAAATGTGGGGCATAAACTGAGAGAAGCCATGTAAAACTACATGCTGAAAGAGCTGCTGGCTGGGTCTCAGACTGTGCAGAGGCCCGTGACCTTCCTGACAGCTGAGGAAGGAAGTACTGGTGGTCTGGCAGATACAAAGAAGATGCACGTAGTTGTAATATCATAAACTTTTTCATTATTTCCATTGTGACCCTGAAATGGCTGATGTCTGGGTCACTAGATATTCCCAGCACAAGGACTACAGGTACTCCACCTAAAAAGGATGCTAGAGACAAAAGAATGGAGGAGAGGAGGAAGAACTGGGTGCGTACTGAATCCTGCTAAAGGAGGAAGGCTCTGAGAACGTTGCATGCTTTTTCACTCGACAGTCCTGTAAACAGTTGGAGATTGAAAGAGCAAAAATGGAGAGAGGAAAAGGCACAAAGCAAGGACAGAGTACAGCAGCAGAGCTCCTTTAAAGATTCAAGGCCACAAAGGCTCTCCAGAGACCCTGAGCACACAGACCGTGGAAAAGCTGGTGGTTCGGCTCTGGGAAGAGGTTTCACTTGCACAGTGTGCAGACGCTAGAGCGAGCAGGCTGCTCCCGGCTCTGTCTACACTGCAGCCATGCTACTGCTGGACGGCAGCAGGTGGCTGGGCCTGGCTTTGCCCCATTTTTCAGCCCAGGCTGAGATGAATATTCAGGAGTTGGAGAGATGTTCCCACCTGTAGCACCCAGGGCTCTGGGCAAGGCCTTTCTGAAAAGGCCTTTTTCCGGCTGCCTGTCAGAGCTTCGCAGGCTCTGAGCTGCTCTCTGGGGCTGAGCATCCACTGCGCATCCCCCCGGCCAGCAGGGCAGGAGCCAGCCCTCGCCCAGCTGCGGCAGGGCATGGGTCAGCCCAGGCCTTGGCGCAGTGGCTGTTCGGAGCTGGCCGCACAGTGGGATTTCTCGCTAATTGGCTGCCTGGAAGAAAGCTGAGTGGGACAGGGGCTGCTGCAGGAGCCTGGACACAGGGAAAGGCAGTGACAGCTTGGCCAGCCTCAGCAGAGCTGTGCCTCCCAGCTCCCCAGCAGCCCAAGGAGCAGGTGTCTGCAGAGCAGCTCTCCACTACAGCAAACTGCCCAAAGACATTTAAAAGGAAACTGCAGCAACAGGCCCCCAGGCTGTCCCTTAGACAGGAGGCACATGCAAGGAAAGCCTCACCACTGCATCGCTGGGCATTTGGGGCAAACCTCTCCCCTCTGCTGGTAGGGCCAATACCCAGAAGAAGCTGCTATCCCGTTGGCTCTTCACTGCAGGGCCTCCCAGCTCTTGGTAAAGCTTGTAGCAAAATGCAGTTAGAAGACAAAAGCACCTCCATAGACAGAGGGACTGACCTGTAGAGGCAGCTGGTAAAACCTGCTCAATTATAATGTGGGATAAAGTCTTTGTATATAAGCAACAAAGACCAAGGAAGGAACACGCTGGTGAGTTTGGTCCAAGGGGAGGAATGAAGCACTGTGCAGAGGTGCCCTGTTAAGTCCAGGCAAACGAGAATGGGAATGAGAAACAGTCTAATCTCTCCTGAGCTAAATTATCCTTTTCAGCAGGAGACTATGAATGTTGCTTAACAAACATAACTAAATTAACTACCTGGGAACAGAGCTGCCCTCACCCATGGAGCAGCATTTCCTGCAGACGGAGGAAATCCTTATCCTCTTTTGACAGCAGACATGTGGAAGGTGTTTGCAGAAAACTGAATTTCTTCACTCAGTCCTCATTTTGGCAGCTATTTGTGGGGTCTTCTCTTCCTAGTTCCCTTTTACTTTTAGATGATCTCTTTTTGCATTAGAAATAACTGCAAACTTAGGGCCTAGACCAGTGATGTCCCTTCCATTTTGCAGGTTCCTGAAGACTCCTGGTTTCTCCAGTGCTGATTTTATCTCATTCCCTTTGAATTCCATTGAGAGATTCCCAAACCCCTTGCAAAGCGCTACCTTTAGTCTGTATTAGCAAAATCCAAGCAATCATGTAGAAATTATTTCCAAAAGAAAGCCAACGCTCCCATATGTTATAGACACTTTGAAAATATTTCAGACAGAAGAGCTGGGAACACTCTGAGGGCTCCTGCCAGCCCCTTCAACAAAGGCTTGTTCTTACGGTAAAGTAAGATGTGGATGATTTGTCCATTTCTAGGCAGAAGCAATGCCCTTTACAACTCTGAGAGACTTCACAGGAAACAGAACAAAAATGTTGCAAATTCTAAGAAAATATCAGCTCCCCAGGCTAACTGCTATCAGTGGCAAATCAGCCCTGAAGTATTTGGGTCTTTATTTCACTTGTTACTCATAATTTCCTCTTCCCTCTGCCAATTCCCATGGTGCCACCTCTCCACAATCCCTCTCCCTTCTCTCTCTGTACAGTTTTCAAAGTGTCTCCGTTCTCACTTTATCACCAAGGAGCCAACCTTTCCCCTCACTCAGTCTCCAGCCCCCTAATTGTTTTTGTTCCTCTTCTTAGGACTCTCATGCTTTTTTCCAGTAAAGCTCTGGAACACAGCCAAGTCATAGCACTATGTCAACTGCAGGGGGAAGAAGGACATGGCCTATTGTGCTGCAAGAGTATAGATACCCTCTACTTTTTACATCTCCATTAGCTCCAGTGAGGCTACTTACATATAACATTAGTATATGCAGAAATGGACCATGTCCTCCCAGTTTCGCACTGCAGCTTTTTCCAACGAGAAGGTTACATTACAAACCCCTACTCTGTGTGCATTGCTCTGTGACCTGCATTTTTCCCCTTCTGTTCAGTGTGAGGGCTTCAGATCATTTTCCAGAAGCCTGTGGTTTTGGTGCAGAATCTTGACACATACCTTACTGTCCAGGCTCTCACGCCTGAATTCAGTGCCCATGTAGAAATGACTGCACAATGTACCTATGTGCTAAGGAGCTGCCTGTGTGCAAAAGGAAACATCTTCACAGATACCAGGTCACTGCAATGAAGTGAACATTGTGCATTACGAAAACAAAATGTTTTGTAGCTGAGAAGAAAGGGTAGCTTCAAAACCTGGAAACAAAAAGTGATTCTCTGCAGTTTGGCGAGGGGGTGTGCCGCATAGCTCAGCTGCATTCTGGAGGAGAAAGCAGCTTCCATAGCCTTTAATACCAATTGATTTTAATCAAAACTGTAGGCAAATTTCACAAGCACCATGAAAATCTTACAGCTTCAGATATTCTTCTCCCACTTTCACATCCTTTCCTGCAGACTTTGAAATCAGAACAAACTGCTATGATAGTAATTTCAAGAAACATTAAAATCAAAGTTGAGTTGGTAAAAAATATTAAATATTAAAAAGGGGAACAAATTGAGTACAAACCATCTTACCAACATCGGTCTCCCAGGTGGCCTCTGAACACTGTGCTGCAAGGTACTGTTACCTATGCCACCTCCCTCAACCAGTCTTTCCCAGACAGAACTCTCAATCTCCATTTCATATGGCAGGTAACATTCTCAGAGTGAATGCTTCTAAAAATGACACTCACTCTCCCCCTGAGAGTAAGTATCCCGCTTTCATTTTAGCTAAAGGGAGGGGAGAATAAGTAGACATATATCAGGTAGCGTTTTACAAGCAGAAGAAATTAATGTATGCAACAGAAAATGGAGAGGGGAACATAAAAACTCAGTGCATACAGTGACCTTAAAGAGGAATGGATGAGGCTTCTCTTTATGGCTCAAAATTACTGGGAACAGAGTACCACAAAGCCATTCCCCATGGCTTTCTCAGCTCATAAAGAAACAAGATATTGGCTTTGGAAACTGCTCATGGTAGAGATGTGAAATGATGAGTGAGCATCAAATGCTAGATGATGAACACAAACTCCCCTCCATCTCCAAGTCGATGGTCATTAAGAGTCAACAGAGAATGAAACCTAAAGGAGTGTTATCTCTGCAGAAGTTACGGTGGGGTAGGAGACACCAGTATGAAATGTTGGCTCACAGGGGAGTTACAATATACTGTACCAAACTTATTGTCTCAGAACATCTAAGTCCCAGCATGTAAGCAGGAGTAATATTTTTATTACAATAGCTGGACTGAGCTAGGTCTTACCCAAAAAGAGCTTCATGGCTAAGTTATGGTAACACACCAATAGCATAAGGCTGAAGTGTGTGGAGGGTAGAAGAAAAGATGGAGGGGAAAGTCTGAGGGTGACCCATGCTATATGCAGATAGCCAAACAGTAAGGAAGGAACAGCAGCTTTTTAAGTCATAAACAAAGGAGGGCTTTAGGTGTTCACATTAGAGCACATGCAGTAACCACCACCTTTTTTACCTCTTAGCAAATAACTTACTGACAGCTGAGAAGGACAACCATGGAAAACAACAAGGTAGAAGAACCTGCACCACCTAAACACCCAATTGCTCCTGCAAGTTGGTGAGTTGTACTTCCCCTCCCAGGCAGGGCTGATTTTTGGTTTAGTAGCAACACCTGCAAGCTGAGTTCCTTAAAATCCTGCAAGCTCACAGAAAGATCTGGTCCTAGCCCCAAAAAACTAAATTCTCCATTAGAGACAAGACAGCAAATAAATGGACAGACAGAATCTGTTCAAGGTCAGGCAATAAATCAGTGGTAGAGCTGGATCTAGAGACCATGTCACAGGTCAGACCTGCAGTTAGTCAGCAGTGTGGTTACCACTTTCTCCCTAAGCTGCTTTAAGAGTCTCCCAAGCCAACACCCTGACACTGAAAGACTTAACTACATCTCAGGTAGTCTGATTTACTTCCCCCAACTAAGGGAGCATTTCAAAGGCCAGTTCAGAACAGACACTCCCGCAGAGGGGGCTGTGCTGCCCTCCCCATGCACATACCACCATATCCAGAGAACACAAAGAGGATAGCAGCCTCTGGACCTGGCAGTCCCCTACCACTAAACAGGCATAAGAATGAAACTAACTTTAGTTTAAGTTGCTTGCTCATAAAATGCAAAACTGAAATAATTACAATATCTCTGCTGCTGTAAAACTTTGTTTTACTGAATGCTGTTACCTTCTGCATCACGTTTGGGGAATTTTAAACAGGCAAATGGAAGAAGGTCTGATTGAAGATGAAGTTAAGTGAAAGAAATTGGTCTCATTTAGCACATGACAGGATTCATCTGTGTTCCCAAGTCCACTGAGGTAGCATCATGGGCGTTTCATATTCATGAGCTGCTGCGACACTGTGTCCCTCATTTACAAAGCACCGTGTTCAGCAAATTCTGTCCCTGTGGACACTCCGTGCATTTCATGGTCTTGTCAGAAAGACATCAAACACTTCAGTAACCAAATACCAGAAAATGGCTTTAATTAGCACATCTCAATGCAATAAATATTTTTTCTAAGTGGAAAATGGAGAATTAAAAAAAAAAGACAAAAGTGCCTTTTTGCAACAGGCAAAAAAAATCTTCAAAAAAACATAAGGAACAAGGGACACAGACAGCTTCTGTTGAACACACAAACAAGCTTGAAGCCTCTTGGAAGCTTTCTCAGGAGAGCAGCAGACAAATGAAGAGGATAAAAACAGTTCTGTGGATGCTTGGACATTACTTTCATAGGGATGCCTTTCTCTTGGCTGAAATTGCCCCACTAGTAGGCCAATATGGAACAGTGTACCTGCCTGATCAGCCAGCAGGGAAATGAAAACATTAGAGTGAAAAGTGGGCAGTTCCACAGCTACTATGGCACTGCCTCAAAAACTGAGACAAGCAGAAGATTACATGAATGTCCCATGTCCCAAAGCACCCTTTTGAGAAGAGAACGGTAACAGCACAACCTAGGCAAGCTCATAGGAAAAGTCACCCAGTGGGTGTGTGCCAGGGGATTCATAGGATGTAGGGCAGGTCATGAGGCAGATTCAGTACTGATCGCCCAGCCTTGCCTTACAGATGCATCAGACAAAATATTTTTTTCTTCAACCACCAAGCTCTGGTGATACTATCAGCTAGATGGAGCACCAGCTGGGAAGTTGGATGGTCCATGAGACTCTCTATTTGCTTCGATAGTGCTTGCTTTCACAGACTGCTCTGCATGGCATGGCTTCTTCCTCACCTGAGAGTCTGCTGGGGACAGGCATCAGACATATTTGCTACTTTCCCGGGCCGCTACTGACACAAAGCCTCTGTCCAGTTTCAGCCCCTGCAAGGTGAGAAGACAGACACTGCTGCAATGCAGCCAGGGCACAGAACAGCGATGTCAGATGAGTTGCTGGGCTCAGTGCAGGGCTTTAACAGACAGTAATCCATGTCTTGTATTGTCCAAGAAGGCCAGACACTAATGGCTTTAAAGATGAGGAATCTCTTAATGCATATAGGCTTGTTCACCAGCAGCAGACGACAGGAGAGACCGGAGGCTAGGCCCAGGACCTGGAGTCCACCTGAGGTGGCATTTAGAGCTGTAACACAGCTCCTAGCCTTACCAACAGTCCCTGACAGAGCACTATGCCTGCCCGCCTTTTCAGTAACATCTGTTCTCCTGTTTTCAAAGGCTACTCCCTGTTCCTTTGCAGTATTCTCCTGCTGAAACATACTCAGAAGGTTGTGGGGCAGCAGATGAGAAGGCATGAAGTACCATGGGAGGAGCTGGTGAACTCAGAAACACAAAACCATCCTTAACAATGCTGGAGATGAGTGATTTTGCATTAGAGCGTTACTGTGGCAAGGAAAGCAGTTTCTCAGGATGCTCCTGTGGAAGCATGTTTGGGAGCTGGCGTGTCTGATTCTATTTCATCCTCTTCATGTTACATTGGAAAAACAAGACAAACTACATTTCTTTTATGCTAAATCCTTAGGTTTTTAAAATTTTTTCTTATATATATTTATATATATATATTTATTCCTCTTTGATCGGCAGCACCCATGACACTTCCACATCCAGCAACTCCTCAAAAGCCTCTCTCCCTCCACATAAGACCACTGCTGCTGACAGCCAGCTGGGTTTGATCAGAGCCATTCAGAAACAGATTTTCATAAGACAGATGAGGAATCTTACTGCTGCTCTCTCTCATATCAGATGAGAAACTGAGGGGGAGGGGGGACGGGTCCTGAGGGAACCACACTACAATCAAGGGCTACTCGGTTCTCTCTCTGTCCCTCCACTGCTGCAAATTTCAAAGGAGTTTGCCTCAGGCAGTTTTAAATGATGGTGTCTCAATTCTGTAATCATCTTTCAAGAGCTTTTTCTTAAAGGGTATTTTAGGTAAACCTAGTCTGTCAACTACACTTATGGACTCAGCAATCACAGGCCCAATATGACTGTGTGTGTATCCAGCGTATCGCAGAATTTAGTGATAGAAGATGGTTACCCACACCATCATTTTCAGACCCAAACAAGCTGTGTGTGTTCCTTTACAATTAAGCTGCCCACTGCCCCTCGGCCAGTGGTCTGCTGCTCCAAATAGGACTACAGCCATATCCTTCTGGACATATTCTCTGCTCCCTCCTGCCCACTGTGGCTGTCAGAAAGGAGCTTTCCTTGAACACCAGAAGCTCTAGATCACATTGCCAGCAGTCACTGGAGGAGTTCAAACTGGCCTGGACCAGCAGCTCAGGGGAAACCATCAGGTTGGGCTGAGTCTGCCCTTCCCTGACCTTGTGCAGAGACTCAGGGCAGCGCATTAGTGGGGCAGCCAAGGGGAGGACTGCAGTGCATTGACAGAGCCTCACTAAATCACAGTGCAGAATCCCAGAAACTCAGCAGTCACTCTCTGCCCAAGCCCCCTCTCTTCAGCCCATTCACACCATTTCCTAAACACCATGTTTTTCACTCTATCAGCATTTCACTAACGACCAGCACTTTTAGTCCATTTAGCTCCCTCCAAACTACTCCACCACTGCTTCCTAAGCCTATGAAGTACTCAGCGGCCATGTCCCTGACTGTTCCTGTAAATTCCTCCCTCTCTTACCCTTCTGCCTAGTGCTGAACCAGGCTAGCTGTTTTCTTTGTCACAAACTCCCTGGAATCCACCAGCACTTGCTGTGTTCTGTAAAAACATAAGCTCAACAGGAAAGCAACTGGCAAACTTTTATCAGGAATGACAGAGCCAAAAATAACCCACACTCCGCTCTATTCTCAGCTCTGTTTGGAGCAAATTCATCACTGGTGTGTATTCACATGCAGCTCAAGAGGTGTTTGGTATTTTATGGCTGTGAACTCCAGGTGATGAATATCCTGTGAGGCTGGTCTCCCACCTGGCAAACAGATATCACTCCCCAGAAAGATGTGGGGAACGTGGCATATGCCCACTTCCTCCATTTCTTTTTTTTTTTTTTTTTTTTCCCAAGCAAGCATGATTAACCTTTGATGGAACATTAAAATATTTTCTATGGCTCCTGTTCTGCACAGAGCCTGGACTCCCATCCTGTTCAAATGCAAAGGAGCTGCTGGCACATGCCAGAAGGGTAAGAAGTCCTTCTAGAGGTTTGACATTGCATAGAAAGGTCTAATCGTCAGCTCCGCTTCCTTGAGGAGGCTTCCCAGCAGGCAGGAAGGGGTTTTGCCTTGAGGGCACAGATCTAGTAACTGTCTCCTGGCAACTTTCCTCACCTGCAGGTCAGGTTTGGGTTGCCTGTGTAGCATAGTCAGGCTTTCATTTCAATAAGCTGTCTTATTCACACACACTACCTGCTTTAAAATAACAAGCCATTGTTCCTGCAGAGAATCACACCTGTTCTAGGAGCTATGCATCCCAAGGGCAACAGAGAGAGGGGGGAAGAGATTTCTGAAGATAGGGCAATAGTCTATGGGGGAAGGATAGCTGTGAGAGAGATGACAACCTTAGCTAACAAGCCCGGGTAGAATGCTGAAGAGAAAAATCCAATGGCAATGTAGTGAGGAGACAGGCATCTGGGGGAGTGCAACTCAGCAGTGCAAAACTGGTGGACAAGAAAGGAACAACAAAGAAATTTTTAGCCAAAAGGACAAAGCAGTTTGCTGAGAGAGGAGGGGAATGCCAGCATTTCTCACCCCAACAGGAAACAGCCCTTTGTAGCTGCATGCCAGAAAGAGACACACAAGCAGAGTAAAGCCAAATGAAATACCCAGGCAGTCATAACAGAGACTCTACTGCCCTGCTGGAGAAAGGAGCAAAGAGAGAAGCCCTTCAACATTTTGTCTTCCCTCCCACCTCATGACAAAGAATAGCCTGCACCTGGGAGAAGCTCTTGGCTGCTACAGAAAGGAAGCAGTGGTCTGCAGACAGCACTTTAAAATTTTAAGTCTCATATCTCCCATCTCATGCAGTTTCCCTGTCATACAGAGCTCAGTCACTGCTGCCCATTTCCCCTGTTGACATGGACAGAAAATTGAGCAATTACCCTTAAACTCCTCTCTCTCAGATTGCCCAGATTGCTACATACAGTGCATTAAGCCCCAAATTGCCCCTGGCCAAAAGTGACTCAACCAGGCCTGTCCTTTAGGAATTAAACATTTTTTTGTTCCTTGTGAAGGTTTATTATTCCTCAAGTTGTGATGTATTAAATCCTGCTAAAGCATGTTTCCCACCATACAGAGGAGCTGGGCCCACCCCATGACAAGGTTCAGCTGGACACACACCCACCTAGCAAAGGTGCATTATTCACTTGCTATGCCCGTGTACCAGCATATACCAGTGTGTGCTCAGGATGGGCACTAAGCTTACCATGGGTGCTGTAGGAAACCCCAATATCCATCAACTAGACATTCCAGAGCTGCTTCTAGAGAGACACTGCACTTTTTCAAAACAGTCTTTCCAGCCTGAAGAGGCAAATAGTGCTTTTAGTCAAACACACAACTTTGCTTTCCTGTAACTCAAAACTGGCCCCTCTTTAAAGTAGCTCTCTTGTCCTGGACTAGCCTCTACGAAGAATAAACATAGATTAGAGAAAATGAATTTTGAGTACTACCTGATCCAAGGTACTTCACTGCTAGTATTTCAACAGTTTGTATTGTGCAGTATGAATGACTTGCACTTTCTGGGTTTCCCTCTGCAACTGCAAGGAATGGCTGAAATTGTAGACAGTTCCATGCATGTCCTTGTCTGGTCTACTCACTTACAATCTCCCATATTACTTCAGTCTTTCCAAACAGGCTGAGAAGTGACTGTCCTTCTCACCCAAACTCCCATGAAGATGAGGAATCAGATGCTATTTCATGCACAGGGAGCAGTGAGAAAATCGTATTTTTATTTCCGAAACTTCAAGGCATATCAAGCTCAAAAGTCTCCACTTGGCTGTACAACTTCCCCTCCACTTTCCACATACCAAACTGGGCTCTCTCCAGGCCCTATGCTTTTTTAACACTTTCTCCGAGAGCCTCTGGGTGTTAGTTCTGTATAGCACATTTCATTGTTAGTTATGTGCTGAGCACATTTCAAATACAAGAATACCTTTTTAAGGGCATATCGTGTTGTCCTTCATTCTCCTAAGGAAAAAGCTGGATGGGGCACAAACAATGTTAATGGAATGGTACAGCTAAGCCTTCTAACAGGTTAAAGGAAGATGATCCAAATGCATTGGTTGACAGCAGCAATCATTACACAACCACACCTGTTCATATTAAGGTGTACAAGCTAACACATTATGCAACAGAAAATAACCGTGACTCATCCTTGGGGATCCATACACCAATGTCCTGATTTTTGTATGTTTAGAATCTGAGGTTTACTGTTACGGTTAATGACACAAGCCCCAGCGCAGTTTTGTGCAAAGGGGAAGCTGATACAGCTCAACTTACTACAGAGCCACAGCATGCTACTCATTGCCTTCTGCACAGGGCAGTTATTTGTATCTCTCTACTTATTCAAAAAAGTAATTTTATTCAGGTTCTGGAGTTTGTTTATATGTCAATTTTCTTCACTGCAATTATTGAGCCCACACGGAAAACTCCTCTCCCAGAATAGCTTGTTTAATCTCCCTGTAGAAACAGGATCATGAGCATGCACTGATCCACGCTAAGATTCTCCATATGCAAATTAGATCCACTACCCAGTGTATTTGACTCTACCAGAAACTGCCTGGGGTAGGAACCACAATCAGATTAGTGGGATCTTTCTGCTAACACATAGATTTAATCCAAAACTGAACTCTGGTTTGCAAACAATCCAAATTCAACTGTTAACCATAGGCTAGGCACACACAAATAAGTGAACTGTATTAAGAATTACCATGTCTTCATACCACATTCTGTATCAATTATATTCTGTATTTATTACCCAAAGTCTTGGAGCACTAAAAGTCACACACTGCAAACATGTGGCAAGCATTTTTATGCCTAGTTAGCAAAGACAGTTATTATACTCTGAATACAAAACCAAGGTTCAACAAGAAGGGCAGCACATATGCAAACAGTCAGAGAGCGGTTCAGAACAGACTATCAGCCTCAGTGACATACACTGAAATTTAAGAAGCCCAAGAAACTTCCCAGGGGGAAAATTAAGTCTATTCTGAAGATGCCAATGCTATAAAGGTGCCACTTCTGGCAGTCGTATGTTGCAATGCTTAATCTGTCTGGAAGACCCAAATAAGTCTTAATTTAATCTCATTAACCATACTGATGTCTGATCCTTTGTGACTCCTAGTAATTCTTCTGATACTTGGTGATATTTTACAGATGCAACTTTCTATACACTATATAAAATGCTTAGCTCTTGAAAACTGAGGTAGCTCCTAGAGGCTTTAAGGAATTTATATGCTCCCCACAGTTCCCTAGTGCTTGTCTTGAAAATCACAGTGTGGATTTTTCCTGAGATTTCTCTCAGCTCATCCATTCCTAAAAGAGCAGGTGATATACACTATAAAGAAAAATTGTGCTAAATCAGGAGTCCAGTAGATTTCACAGCAGCGTGTACAGGGATGGGATGGATTACCCACCAGTGCCTATGTTTAGCTTATGATCTATGATTTTGGGTTAGGGCAAGTGGATTTTTTAAATTAACAATTCCCTCATGACAGAGACCCCAGGAGAGTGGTGCAGACACTTGTCCT